>JABXWE010011260.1:0-13986 GCA_014611495.1 Limonius californicus | reverse complement strand
ATACAAATACTGTCATCAGACTATACCTAAAATTAAAACAAAAATGACAAGTACACTGCAACTAATTAATTTGTTAAACAAACGCTGTGCTATAAAATTAAAGCTTTTCTGATTTTTTCTGAATCAGCAATCCACTATTTTTCTAAGTCTGACAACACACTCAAATAAGTGGACGCGACTGCCTCCCTGGACTTTCCCATACTGGAAACTGTTCATATCATCTTTATTCAACAGTAGAGTTATTTTGCTCAAAACGGTTGTTCAAGTGCTATCCTAAAACCTTGCCTCGTAACGAACAGACTTACCCTTAATTTCCTTTTAATATGCAACCAGGCATACTTCATTCTCTACTATATACGTCGCGCGGTCTAACTAGTACCGATTGCTGTTGCTACCGAGGTAAAATTTTCTAAGTCCCTGGAAATTATATTTTGTAGGGCATAAAAAATCGATTTTTTTATTTTCGCGGAAAAAGATTCTTGGACGAAAACAAATAACAACCGTTAGAATAAAAAAAATATTTTTCTAAAAAAGAGGGGGGAGGGGGCCGGTGCGCTTACATAAATCCACGAGTGTAATATTTCTTTGCATATTCATATGCTCCATTACGCACTGAGCGATTCAGTGAAAACCCCAGCTTCCTATCTTTTTTCGTTTATTAATTAAAGGAGTTTGAAGTTTCAAACTTCCAAGCTTCGTAGAGGGCGCCACAGGAAAATTACGGAGTTCTTCAAAAAACATATCGATAGCCCCTTGCGAGGTCTATCGACATATGAAATTTAACAAAATTCCTTGGAGCAGTTTTTGAGAAATAATTTTTTGAAAATTTCCAAAATTTTGAAAATTCGTAATTTAGGCCCCTTATAATTTTTCAAAAAACTTTTTATATCACCTCATTTTACCCTTCATATACTATTCAGAAAATAAAAATCATTTGAATCGATTCATCCGTTTTCGAGTAATTGGGCGTTAAACTCAAAATTTTCAAAAAATCATAGCGCCCTTCAGTTTAAAGCTAGCGAGTTCGACAAAAAACTAACAGATTTGTCTTATGACCCTCTATCGTTATCCGCGATAAAAGTTTCAAAATTGTAATCACGAAAAAAGTGATACCAAAAAAACGTGCGTAACTTCCGCTTCCGGTTTCGGATTTTTTTGAAAAGCTTATTTTTTCGATGAATTTTCGATACACCGCCGCATTCCAAAGCGCATCAAAATCGGAGCAATACTTTCGGCTGTAGGAGCGTCACATACGTACGTACATACGTACATACGTACCCACCCACAGACAGACATTTTTTAAAAACCACTTTTTTGGGTTCCTAGAGACCCAAAACGGATATATCCGTTAAAATCTCGATTTCGAAAATTTTCATGATTTCAATACTTACCCTATACCTATAAGGTATGGGAAAGTAAAAAGTAGAAAACTTATTACGAAAAAACTCGTCTGGGAATTGGGAGTTCATCACACCTACGGTGCATGTTCGCCGGCAAAATATAGTGGGTGTGTATAGATAAATCAGCTAGTCAAAAAATCCGACGCTGCAGTTTTTCAAGCAATGTATTACAGTTATGTTCGCTTATAGTTCCTTACTCATCGGTACGATTAGATGAACCGAGAAACTTTTCATGACTAATATAAAAAAAAATGCAGTACGAAAGAATTGCACTTTTAATTTCAAACAATCAAATCACATACCGGATGATTCAGGTATCACTTCCAAGACACACAGTATTTATGTACTTATCCTGATAGGTGCAAAATGATCAGCACTTATTGTTAGAGAGAGAAGCCATGGAAAACATAGAACCTTAACTTCTTCTAAATATGTACTTTTCATAAATTATATAGCCTTGGTAACAGTTAATAAATACAAATTAATGTTGAACAAACTCACAATCATTAGAGACCACCCCGTAGAATATTAATAAATACAGGAAAATATAGATGGTAACAGTTTAGAAACCACAAGCGCATCCGGTAGACATGGCAAACAATTGCACATCTGTTGAGAAATAAGTAAGAAATGATTGGTATGCGATTGTTTCCAAGACTTCTTAGTGAAATGGCGTTCCTAGTGTATCTACAAATGAATATTTAAATAACACTATTAATATAAATATAAAATAATATCAAATGTTTTAAAAAACTAAGACATATCTTGGTACTAATTTATCGTTTAAAAGGAGTTTGAAATTTGTAACTTCTACAAAATCGAAGAATGTTATTTTGCGTACTCTATTAAGGAGAAAAAAACTAGCACCAAGGACATTTCAATTTTTGAAATACACTTTCTACCACTTAACCAACGTTAATGTAGGTGCTCGACTAGAAAACATAATTAAAGGAATGTGACAAAATAAAAATACAGTATGTTCCATAAAATACATTGAAGGTCAATCAGGGGATTACAAAAAAAAAACAAAAATGTATACAGTACTCTATTGTAAAAAATGAGAAAAGCATAAAGATAAATTATGGAAAAATTATAAACAACGGGACGGAATAAGTAGATAATTATTTTACTATATTAAGTTAACTTTTATAAATTTCTCAAGACATGTTGATTCATGAATTAAAAAATAATTACTCCTTCCTATGGTACGTTTTTCATAAAATTATCTTTAGTATATTGCATATAATAATAATCGAAAGATATTACCACAGCGCAAAAAACTAAATAACATGTATTGGAACTACAGTAGTTTAAACGAATACAGGCGAAACAACGATCTGGCGTCGAATTAACAGCGCCTAACTCGCAGCGCCGAATCGGCCGCGCGAAATGTTCCACTTTAGAATTCTTCTCTTCATATCTACTCTTAAAATGCCTTATTCATAATAACCCTGTATTTAACTGCACGAGGCGGAATTGGGCTAAAGTTTAACATGTTAGACTTCTACGCTGAAGGTCTGGGGTTGCATTTCCGCACCGAAACATCGAATTTTAAACGGCCGCTCTCCTTCGCAAGACAATGGGATGTTTGCCTTGTAAATCTTCGCTGGGGTAGAAGTGTTTGCACTTCCCGTGGTTTGGAGACCACGTTAAGCTGTAGGTCCTCTATGTCTGTGACACTCTAAACCGAGCAACAGAGACATAGGAGAGAAGACCGCTACGTCTTGTAAGAGACAAAGTACTCGAAAAAAATGTAACTGCATGGTTGACATAAAAATGTAAACATTCTCAGAAGTTAAAAAAAAAATACGCCAGGATAAATAAAAATTTCGTAGATCGTTTGCCCCCATCTTGCAGATTTTGTTGTCACTTACGTTTACAAAAAATAGCCCGAAAATAATGTCTGGACCGTCTATTCTTGTCACTAAACTATTTTTTACATTTTAATTATACCGCGCCCAATAATTTAAATTTAATCCAGATGTATAGTTATTAATAAAAGAGTGCGGAGCTTACTTCTGCACATTAATAACAGAACTTATTGGCGGAAACGCCAAATTAATTTCTTATTTTTATTAGAAGGCATTCAACTCAACACTATATTTGTCAACATATCAAATGACAGGATAGAAGCCATGATACTGCAGCAATAGCCGACATTCCAGAGGAGTTTCTCACATTTGCATGTCCTTTTCTCGGCTCCGCGGATTGAGAATGTAAAAAAGAGAGAAACCAGCTAAGGCTTGAGAGCAAAAATAAAAACACTAAACAAGCCAATATCCTCGTGGAATGCTAGTTAAGTTTAGAGCAACTATGCCACTTACAAGTTTATAATTATGCACGCTACTGACACACGCCCACCAACAAAAAAAACTGCCCACCCAACTCAGTGTAGCGAACTATGCAAGTACGTAAATGGATAATAATTGCACTTAAATTGCCTAACCAGTTTGAAATAAATTACGACGGATTTTTTGCAAACTTTACTGTCAAACACGTTGGTCGGGTTAAAAATGGGTATCCTTGACTTTATCACAGACGACGGCTATTAGAAGACAGGGGACTGGGCTGCGATTGAATTTCAAGTAATGAACAAAGTTTAATAATAGCACGGCAGCTAGTAAAGTATTCCTGCATTTTACACACATGCATGGCATGCCATTAATGAAGTTCATCAAAAGCCGGGAATCCGAAAAATGTGGATTTGCAGCAACGACAAACAGATTTTGCACATTTCGCAAGATTTACGGCGATAATCGCATAACACCCGAACATTAGAAATATATTTAGCATTTCAAAGGATTTCAAGGGTATTTTGGCACACATTACGTGCTATCACGCAAGATATTTTGCTGGCCTTGGTGGTGCACAAAGGTTTCGGAGTTATGCAGTTTTTTTACTAATTTTTCTCTGCACGATTTGAAGTTTATGCCAAATATTAATCACATTTCTGTGGAGATTTGCAGATATTCTTAACATTTTTCGATTCGATAAAATAGAATAATCCGTCAAACACCGTCCAATCTTTTTTAGAAAGTTAGGGATGCCCATTTTAGTCATGGTAACTGTAAATATCTGATTCATCATGTGGGGTAGGAATTTGTGAATACTTAGTTGTTAGATGGTGTTACTTGTATTGTTGCTATATACTTGAACGTCATCGAAACTGACGTAAATTTAGTTATTAGACATACATTTTGGAAATCTACAAATCCCCTAATAAACAGGAGCAGAAGAGCAAATCTCATGTGATCCTACTTCAGAAGAGTACTTCTATGAATACACAAAACATGTTAATTTTTAATTACACTACTACATTCACAGCTAGAATATTCCGTGAATTTCGGAACATATAATACTACATACTGTAACAACAATATATTACATTTATTGTCCACATCGTTACCAAGTAACGGCTGCAGCATACCGGGAATGTAGACAGAAACTAAACATGTATTTTTTTCATTTTCATGGTGACACAGTGACAACACCTTGCATCCATAGTCCTCACGGCTGCCATACTTATTTGTATTCAGTGGCTCCACAGTTGTGGTCAGCCTCCCCATAGTTACAGTAAGTGTCCCCATATTTCCAATCAGTGTCCCCATAGTTAAGTCAGTGTCCCCATAGTTACCAAACAACAGTTCTAAATACCACAGATTTATTATAAAAAGAAACATTTTATTTTGCAATTTCGTGATGACACAGTGGCAACACCCCGCTATCACAGTCCTCAAAGTGATACTCATGATCCCCCATAGTTAAATATGTACCTTGCCCCTAATGTAACTATTAATGTCCCCATACCTACCAAATAACACATACCACGAATTTAATTACCTCGATACACGGAATTTTTAATTTTTACAGTGACACGGTGCTAACACCTAGTATTCATAGCTACTCTCGAGGTCCATGTAGTTATATGATTCTCCCCCGTATTAAATTCAATGTCCCCAGAGTTACCAAATAACGGTTGCAGCATCCTGTGTACATATTTCAACTCGAAACGTGCAATTTGTCATTTTCATATCGGCACAGTGGCAACAGCTCGCAGCCACAGTCCTAGTTACACGCATGGTTCCCATAAATAAATTTCTTGTCCCCTATTGTTACATTCAATGTCTTCATATCTACCAAATAACACATACCATGAATTTAATTATCTCCATACACGGAATTTTTCATCTTCATATTGACACGGTGCCAATACCTAGTATTCATAGCTACCCTCGTGGTCCCCGTAGTTGTATGATATTGGCACAGTGGCACCATCTCGCAGCCACAGTCCTCACAGTTATACTCATGGTCCCCATATATAATTTCTTGTCCCTTATTGCTACATTCAATGTCTCCATATCTTCAAATAACACATAACATGTATTTAATCGCCTCCGAACACGGAATTTTTCATTTTCAATGTGACACGGTGCCAACACCTAGCAGTCATAGCTACCCCCGTGGTCCCCGTAGTTATATGATTCTCCCGCATAATTACATTCAATGTCCCCATAGTTACCAAGTAACGGTTGCAACATACTGTGTGCTTATTTCAACTCGAAACATGCAGTTTGTAATTTTCGCACTGGCACAGTGGTAACACCTTGCTTTCACCGTCCTTAAAGTTACACTCATGATCCTCATAGTTACATTCCTTGTACCCTGCAGTTACATTCACTGGCTCCACAGCTACATAATAGCAGTTGCAACAAACCATAAATTTAATTACCTATTTTCATAGCGACTTGGTGCAAACACCTAGCATTCGTAGTAACACCCATTGTCTGCAGGTTTATATCATTGACTTCATAACTACATTCACAGTCCCCATATATAAAACAAAACGGCTGCAACATACTGTATACTTATTTCAAATCGAAACACGCTGTTTGTCATTTTCATATTGGTACAGTGACAACAGCTCGCATTCACAGTCCTTAAAAGTTATACTCGAGGTCCTCCTAGTTACGTTCCTTCCTTGCCCCCTGTAGGTACATTCAATATATCCATACCTACCAAATAACAGCAGAAACATTCTATGAATTTAATTATCTCCAATCAACACCTAGTATTCACAGCTACACCTGTGCTCCCCATAGTTATATCATTATCCCCATAATTGCTTTTGTGCCCCCATAGTTACTAAGAAACAGCTGCAACAAACTATGAATATATGTATTTCAATTCAAAATATGCAATTTGTCTTTTTTTATATATTGACATAGTAGCAACACCTCGCATTCACAATCATCAACGTTACACTCATGATCCCCACACTATCCCCGATAATTACATTCAATGACTCTACACCTACCAGATATCAGCTGCAACATACCATGAATTCAATTATAACACGAAGTATTCATAATCCTCATAAGAAATACGGCTGTTTTTTTATGTTACCAATGTAGTTAACAAATAACGAAATTTCGATTAGTTTTAACACGCAATCTCAGCCACAAAGAACAACTTATAACAAACTAAACAATAGAGAGGTTACTGTCAACTTCAACTAATCAAACTTAACCTTTTCTCATGAATATCTAAAATATTCCACAAGGAAGCCGAACAACCGCTGTTGTATATTTTATGTACTCTTGTGACACGTGAAAACTTAAACTACCTAATAATTCAGCGCAATGCAAAAAATACATAATATCCAGCTAATATAATGATGACTTTTATCTTCTTTACATGTTTTGCACGTTTACCCCCTCAACGCAGTCTGTTATTGTTGAATTTTTTATTACTGATGGCTTCAAAGTTTTAAATTACAGACTGACGCTTTCCCTCCCATTCATTATCTTGCCTTGCCCATAAAATTTGGGAAATGCTCGTGAAAAACGCTCCTTATTTTATAGCAGTCATTTAATTAAAAACTAAATGGCTAAACTTTCAAGACTGTAATTCTCGAGAAAATCTGGATTAAATAAGCAACGGAATCAATATTTGCGTGCCGACTGCGGCATGCAAACGAAAAATGGATTTGATTACCTTTTCTCTGGAAAATTCCGATTCTTAATATTTCACTGTAAAAAGCTGAGCTGTTATTGAAAAATTCGTTGTATTTTGAAACAACGAACTTAAATAACCTAACCTGCGCTAGAAATAAAATCAACTCTCAAAAAATTGTTGTATGCATGCCTCTGCAAGCTAGATGAAGTAAATTCTATAAAAGAGATAGAATGGACGATATACGATTCTAAAAAGTGAAAACTATGCTATGAATAGGTAAACAAAACTTGGCCCTATTTCAGGCTTAAAAAGAACAAACAGGCAAATACTAATACCAAACTGTTTTGAAGGTCTAAAATGCATATTCTCTGACAATTTGAGAACGAGACACTTTTGCCATAAGTTGCATCGCATTTGTCAGTTCAAATTCTACACAAACGGATCAGTATTTCCTATTAAATCATAACAGTTATTCGATGAAAATTAATAGAAGGTTCTGCTATAAAAAATTAAACTGTTTGTTCCAAGAACTAGTTTTTGTCAAGTTCAACAGACTCATACGCCCACCGATGCACTAAAGTAATTTTTTGTTGTCCTGCGAAGTTGTTCGTCGTACTTTTTCTACAAGGCTACTATTTAAAAACGTATACCCCCAGGCTGACAATAGCATCGCAACAGGATGAGGCAAAATTTTCCAGCGGATGCCCCACTTAAAGACCAATTCATCCTATTTGTATGCTGCAAAAATAATTGGTGCGAAAATATGTGGCATTTGAACTTCCCTACCGTAATTGCATTTTCTGGTCAGTTTTTTCTTGCATGACCTGCACTGAATTATTTATCGTTAGCTGGAGTTCTTCATTACAGGAAATTGAGTTTCGTAGCCATAACTATGTCATACTTATATTAACACAAAATTATACTAAAAATATGAAAAATTTCCATAGCAATAAACAAAAACAATTTGTACACGACAAATTAGCAGAGTTATTAAGAAATAAGCACCGATAACATACAACATTACGCAGTTAACCGATTTGTTATCAAACAGACACAAATGACAAGTTTTTTATTCTCAGCCATTTAGCAGGAACAGCTTGAATACGAGCTGATAGAAAGAGGACTTCTTTTGATTCATTATTCAATTAAAGTTGATTTATTGCGAAGTGATTATCGTAAACACAAATAATGTTATCGTTTGCAATGTCGTAAAGGCCGATGTGAAACTACATGTTTATGAGAAAAAAATGCACTTATGGCGAAAATAAACTACGTAGCATTTCTATGGCGTTATCGCTCGATAACAGTGCAATTAAGGGCTCTTGATAGTGATAATCCTCCTTAGCACCAATAAAACTGTAAAACCAAAGTGCATTACTTACACTTGAGCTTCGAATAATGAAACTAAAGGTTCGGAAATAGAAGTTTGAAAGTAATCAACTATTAAACACATTCATGCACAAACCAGTGAGTAAGAGGAACGGCCACCTCTCCGACTGCTCCTATACATAAGTGCAACGTCAATAATAGAAAAATAAAAACGTATTTTTGTAAACACGTCATTTTTGTTTTGAATGGAAATGGAAACGCAAAAATGTAAAAATCGTAAAGGCAG
Organism: Limonius californicus; assembly: GCA_014611495.1. Lineage (NCBI taxonomy): Eukaryota > Metazoa > Arthropoda > Insecta > Coleoptera > Elateridae > Limonius > Limonius californicus. The sequence continues at coordinate 5,016 of JABXWE010011260.1, read as the reverse complement.
CCAACAAATGTATTGACAATATTTTGGCATCGACACTGCGTTGTGATTAAAATCGATTTGTTTTGGCATATTGTAACATGCTTCCTTTGAATTTAACCGACATCTAACATTAATATTCCCTTAGGTGGGAGATACTTTTTTTAAGTGATAAATTAGGAGAAAATTTTAAGTCCTATAGATGTAGAAATCTACTTTTTTGATTGTATATACATAGTAACTAACAGAACAGCAGAACTATGAAAATTTGAGAAAACGGAAAATGATAAAATATAAAAGTTCAAGAGTCATAAATTTTAATTATCGTCGGATAATTCAAGAAAGAATGAGAAAATTCCTCCGAAATTTCCTGAGCAAATGAATTTCCGGTGTAGAAGTTCGGAATAGAAGTCATAAATTTCGGGGACAGAAGTCTTAAATTTTCGGGATACGTCTCAAATTTCCAGGATAAAAGTCATAAACTTCCAAGATAGAAACCAGAATTTCCCGGGTTATAAGTCAAATTTCCGTGATAGAAGTCTCCAATTTTCGGGATAGACATCATAAATTTCAAGAAGGTCGGATATTCCAAACCCAATTTTGGCAAAAGATGGAAATTTTCAAGAAAAGGGAACTTTCTTGATATTGGAATTTCCGTAATAGAAGTTCGAATTTCCGGGATATAATTCATACCCTTGTGCAATAAAAGTCACAAACTTCCGAGATACAATTCAGAACTTTCCGGGTTATAAGTCATAAATTTCCTTGATAAAAGTGCAAATTTTTGGGATAGAAGTTATAAAGATCAGAGATAGAAATCATAAATTTTCGGAATAGTAGTAGTTATACATTTTCGGAATGAAAGTCATACATTTCTGGAATAGGTATTTTAAATTTCCAGAATATGTCATAAATTTCCGGTACAGAATTCAGATCTTTTCGGGTTATAAGTCAAATTTTCCCGATAGAAGTCACCAATTTTCGGGATAGCAGTCATACCTTTTCGCAATAAAAGTCACATACTTCTGGGATAGAATTCAGAACTTTTCGGGTTATAAGTCATACATTTCTGTGATAGAAGTCACAAATTTTCGGGATGGAAGTTCTAAAGTTCTGGGATAGAAGTCATACATTTCTGGGATAGAAGTCATACATTTCTGGGATAGAAATCTCAAACTTCCAGGATATGTCATACATTTCTGGGATAGAAGTCACAAGTTTTTAGGATAGAAGTTATAAAGTTCTGGGATAGAAATCATAAATTTCTGGGATAGAAATCTCAAATTTCCAGGATGTCACAAATTACCGGGATAGAATTCAAAACTTTTCGGGTTATACGTCAAATTTCCGTGATAGAAGTCACCAATTTTCGGGATAGGAGTCATAAATTTCAAGAGAAAGGTCGGGTATTCAAGTAAACCTTGAAAATTTGAGATCAAAGTTGGAAAAGCCGGGCGCGTTTAAATGGAATCTACATATTTACGTAAGTCCGAAGTACATATTAAGTATTTGCTCCATAATTTTGTAATACAACTTGTAAACTTTAGTATCGGAAATTCCATCATTTACACTGCAAACAACGAAGTTGTACATTTTACCAAGCTCCAAAACTTCGAGATGTTAGGGGGAAAATCGAGATATTACATCAGAGAATCGGCGAAGGCTAAGTTTCGAATACAGATTTGAAAAATTGCTGTATAATTCGTCCCTTTTAGAAAAAAATCCTAGGAAATTCCAACATTCCTGTTGGAAGTTTCAAGATCAGAAAGCTATATATTTGAGCAAACGGCAAAATGTTTAAGAGTTTAACGCGGAAATTCGATATCCAACAGGTTAAATTTTTAAAAAGACGAAAATGCAAGAGCAATATTACAAATGTGGAGGAAAAATTGCATATAAGATGGAAAATCCAAAAAAACCTCGGAATTTCGATATCGTAAGAAGTAAAACTCGAAAAAAAAAACCGAAATTGCAGACCAAAAGTACAAAATGATTGGGAGGAGTTTGAAAATTGGATACAAGTCGTGAATTGGGGGAAAGTTCGGCTATACCAAGCGAAAAGTATATAAGGTAAGCGTTTAATTTCGAAATGGTAAGATCATGATTAGAAAATGGTTGAGGAAACTTAAAAAAATGGATATACAGTAATAAAATTAGGTACAACTCAAAAACTGCGATATTGCTGTGTTGTGCGTCATCATTTTCACTTAAATTTTCTGCGCCTCTTCTGTACTCGATTAAATTCTGATCTTTCGGGCAAGTATAGTCAGGTCTCGATACTAATTTCTTTATTTACATCCTGCTGCTTTAATTGCAACAACAAACAGTACAATCGTAAAAAATAGCTGTTAATGAAGACTTCTGACTATGCATCATCAGTTTTCGCAAGCCTAGCACATGACTGGATTCATCAACTAAAATCAAGTGTTTGCTACCGGTCTTATCCTGTTTACACCAACACCATCGAGAGGCCCCTTGTGTAAAAAGGCATTTTCATACGAAATCTGCAGAATTCAACGAAAGCGTCTGATAATGCACGGTCCCCTTCGCAAAATCCGATCGCATTCGCCTAGTAGGAAGTGCAATCGAATTCGAGAAAAGTAGATAATGATATTATACACAAAGTGGATATAAAATTCCAACCGCCTTTCAATGACTCACCCGAGTCACAGGACTGACCGCTATTCAATTATTTGACCCTAATTATCTCGGCGCCAGACTCACATCAGACAGGAAAAATTACTACACGTCGGTTATTTCGTCCTTCAGTTTTCAATTTTGCCAAAAAATTGTGCTGCCAAAGGACGTACGTCGAACGAGAACCATACGTGCCTACGGAGTCGAACACGACACACGTTCACTCATCTACTTAAAATTTCCGTTTGACACGTACGAGCATGGCGCATATGACTTCATGGTGTGATAAGTGGCACGTGGAAAATGCGACACTTTATTTAGTCTACCATAAGCTCTTCGAGATTGCTGTAGTGCAGCTGCTGCATTGCAATTAGAAGGCGAAAGGAAATAGAGATAAAGCTCAAGAAAGATAAACACGCACAGAAGCACAACAGTGATAGAAATAAACTAACATAAATATTTACGTTCGTTTTGCAAGAGGCCTTATTACAAATATACATTGTTTTGTTCGGTTCCAAATTAGTGGCCTAGACTTCTAGAACTATTTCATTAGCTCTTATGATTCTATCCAGATTTCTTAAATTTCATGAAAACACAGATAGACGTTTTTGATAATTATTAAGGCTAATGCATCTTTCAATACCCAAAGCATTATACGATAGAATCCGCAGTGTAGGTATATGTACAGGGTGTCCTTTAACACGTTAACCGCCGCATGAATCACACGTGTCTCATGTACATCTTTGTTAGTAGAGCAACCTGAGTCGTATTCGATTCATATACAGTTTTGTACTTTTCTGTCCATGAGACGGCGGCGGTTCATGCTAGCCATTTAAGCGTAAGGCTATCAAAATAGCATGGCCTGGCAAGCAAAAATACTTGCTTAGCCCGGTAAAAAAATGTACATAGTGTGAAATAGACTAGGTATGCTTTTTTGTGACCATGAATATTTTTTTATATAAAATGATTTAGATTACTCAGATATTATGTTTTATTTATTATAAATGCGTTTCAAATGTAATATAAAAAAGTACAAAGATGGAATAAACATTATCTACACGTTCAAAGAACAGTCGTGAGTTCCACAAAAGCATGTTACACAATAATGTTTTTGGCACTGACTACACTTCCACCTGGACTGCTGTGTTTGTTTTGCAGCAACAGCAGAGCCACTTTCTGATGATATTTTGGCATAACAGACGACGCAACGTCTTCTATTAGTTGTTCCCACATCCTGTAGGTAATGCCTCTCTGCTTTATTTGCTGGTTGCTCTTGAACATTGTTCTGTTCCAAATTCAGCAACGATTCTGCCACTTGCTCCCTAAATTCCGTTATGGATACTTTATTCCCAGTTGCAGTTTTATATAACAAGTAAGCATTTACCATGCATGACCCCAAAAGCAGTTCAACAGCGATCTTCCTGTACCACTTTATTCCTTTTCGCAAAGAGGTGGAGTAGGCTTTTATTTGATCAGACAGATCAATAAAAGCTTTGCTTTTGTTGTATTCTACTATAGATTCTGGCTTTTCAAATTCTATATTACGTCCAGAAGTCACTTTTACCATTTTACCTTCATGCTTAGTTGACAAAATCAATACATCCCGTTTATCTTGCCATTTAGTTACAACAATCCCTGTAGTGCTTTCTTGGCTGTAGCTTTCACCGCGTTTTAGTTTTCTTTTTATTACTTCTGGGGGATTATTTTTTCGATTTTTCCTTAAGGTGCCAACTAAGTGAGTTTTTCGATATAGCAACTGGTGTGCCAGTTCCACACTTGTGTAGTAGTTATCAACAATAACTGTGCGTCCAGAATCCAGAAGATTGTTACATAAGTTCATAACAACACTGGTGGGAACAGTCTGTCCCTCATTTTTTTCTTTGCCACAGTAAATTCGAAAATCATATGTATATCCCCCTTCAACACACAGTTTGAATAGCTTCACTCCAAACTTGTGCCTTTTATTTTTTATGTATTGCAAAAAGGATAACCTTCCGCGGAACGGTACTAGAGTCTTATCTATGCACAATTGATCTTTAGGCACGTAAAATCGTTTGAAATTAGTTGTCAGTGATTCAATAAGAGGTTCAAGCTTATTCAACCTATTTGATGCATCAGCAGTTTCATTGTTCGAAAAATGCCAGTTTGCTAAAAGTAGCTCAAATCTATTCCGCGACATTATGTTTGTAACCTTGTTCGCATATAACCCTTTTTTCGACCAGTAATCACTAAGTCTAGGTAAACGAACCAATCCCATCCAAATTTGTAATCCTATAAAAACAGCAATTTCTTGCGAATTCGAGTCTCTCCATTTGTTGATTCTTGCTTTGTGTAATAGGGTGGAGTTCTTTTTCTGAACTGCATAGCGGTTTGTTTCAGTTACCATTATATTCAATAGATCGT
>JABXWE010011259.1:0-86198 GCA_014611495.1 Limonius californicus | reverse complement strand
TTAAATCGCGTGTATTTATAGCGCCTTGATTGATTACTGTTTCATTTCAAGATTTTCTGTACTGGTTTTGATTACTTGCAAATCGATACTATTTTGTAGTATTATTTCAAGTGTTCATACTAATTTAATTTCTGTTAATCAATACATTATTACCCTTAGTAAGTTTTACGTCAAATCTTTTCGCCGACTGAGAGGGGAATGTTGAACAACCCTCAGGCAAGAATTAAGAATGGCAAACGCTTTTCAAAAGAGTGAAGAGGTAAAGAAAACAATGTAGCAAATCTGTGATAAGAATAGCAAATAGGTAATCATTTAAGAGAGCTGAACGACATGAGTTAAAAGCATAGGAACTTACTTGCTGTTGGTTAATTTCTTAAAAATATTATAGTAACTATTAAAAGTAGTGTACTCATATGTTTACAGCTCCGACGCAGAACTTGAGCTCGCCTCTTCATTAAACGAATTCCATTTTTTCTTTTGGAAGAAGCACCATGACACCCATCATATCTTTAGCTCTGTCATAATCTTTCCAAGCAATGTTAATGCTTCTTGAACTGCCTGTAATGTTTATAAGTTTATAATTTTCAAGATGGTTTCTTTTATTAGTACTTACATAAGCATCAGAAACGCCTATTTATCTTCACCTAAATTATCAATATTCTCTTTTATTTGTTTTAACTTCTTCTTCTTCTGTGTATAGGCCAATGGCCTGTTATTTACCTACAATGGAGTAGGTTCTGTGAGCCCTCTTTACACGTATGCCGGAGAGGAGGTTAACCTATCCCGTCGAACAGAGAAGAGAGCTCCACTACATGATTTACAATTGTCAAATGTTGTTCGTATGACAATTTGTTTTAACGAATAGTCAAATTCAAAAGAAACTGGTGTATTTCGTTAATACGAATCTTGATTTGTATCCCATTTAATAAACACGAATGCAATTATTTAAGTTCCAATTACTTCAATTATCTCACCCAGTATATTACGTACTATGGAGCTAGGACTTAATTAGAAGGTCTTAACTCCAATAAATCACATAAATTGGAGAGAACAATTTATTTACGTTTTAGCTTTTGATAAAAATAATCGGTAACTATTTATAAAAAAATACATAACAACGGTAACATAACAACCCCAGACGACCCGATCCGCACAACATTTACCCCCCCCTCTCTCTCAAAAAAAGAAAAAAACGCGCATGTAAAAGGGAAAACTTCCACAATCACGTGTTCGAAACAAAATTTTGACCCACATTATAGAGGTAATCAAAAATTTGGAACGATTGTGGTAGTTAAAAAACTCTTTATGCGAAAAAAAAATATTTTCAAAAAATTCTTAAAAAATAACAAAGTCAAGATTAATTAATACAAACTTAAAGGAATACAATAATGAATAATAATATAACAAATTCTTAACCTAGTTAAAACTAAACTGGAAACCAAAACACAGGAACGGCGAGATGTGCAAGCGTCTGCAAACAGAAAAAGAAACAAAAAGGTGTATATATAACAAAAGGGAAATAATAACGTGTACGAACACTACAAAAGATGTGTGTAAATGAATGTATTATGACGAATCACGCAAAAAATATGCTGGTTTAAGTCGATCAATGGACACCTTACCTTCCCTTCCATAATTTTCAAGAATGAAATATCGCTGAAAACGCTGCAGTACGCGAAACGGACCTAAATAAGATTGTTTTAATCCCAATGTATGCGAATCATTACGAACAAAAACATGTGATACGGAAAAAAGATGTTTTGGAATGTACGAAGAAACATTATACGATTTAGTAAAAAAAATTGTGCGTGAGACATCCGCTTACGAAGCTGCATAACAGAACTAGACGTATTGGAAACCGCAGAAGAATCCGAAGGCTCAAAAAAATCACCCGGTAACCGAAGCGGAGTGCCATATAAAATGTCTGAGGAAGAAACACCGACCTCCTCTTTAACAGCAGAACGCAACCCTAATAGAACCAATGGTAAATGTTGAACCCAATTTGTTGACCCAACTGACTTGAGTGCTTCTTTTAATGTCCGATGAAATCGCTCTACAATTCCTTGACTAATCGGATGTTGTGCAGAAGATTTAATGTGACGAATTCCGAAATCATGTAAAAACTCGACCCATGCTGATGAAATAAATTGTGTTGCATTATCTGCAGTAACAAATTGAGGAACTCCAAAACGAGAAATCCAACCGGAAACAAAAGCCTCGATCACTTCGTCTGCTAAAGTAGATCGAAGAGGAATTGCCTCAACCCATCTGCTAAACCTATCAATAATTGTTAAAATGTACTTAAATCCGCGACAAAAAGGTAAATGAACGATATCCAAATGAATTTTGGCAAAACGAAAATCTGGTTCAGTAATGGGCTGCAATGAACCACGAGTGTGCCGTGAAATTTTGTTCCGTTGACAACTGTCACAAGACATAACCCATTTTTTGACATCCGTTTGCATGTTTGACCAAAGAAAGCGTTGACAGAGCAATTTCTGAGAAGCTTTAATGCCTGGATGCGCTAAACCATGTAATTGTTGAAAAATAGCAAAGCGAAATTGAGCTGGAACAAATGGACGTAATCTACCATGGCTACGATCAACCCAAATTTTCGTACCGCGAACCGTTTGTGATAATTCAAAACGAAAGTTTGGTTGTTGACGCAAAGTAAGAAGTTCTGGACCATTTATTTGCGCTGCAGCTAACTCGTCTAAATCAATACTAGTCAGTGAAGAAACTGTTGACACTCGAGTCAAAGCATCAGCAGCAACGTTTTGAGATCCACGTAGATGTCGTATGTCAGTGGAAAACGTAGAAATAAATTCAATGTGTCGAAATTCTCGTGGTAAATAGTGATCCGGAGAGCCTCGTATTGCGGAACAAAGTGCCTGATGATCAGTAAATATGCAAAATTCTTTATACTCTACATAGTAACGAAATTTTTTTACAGCAAAATAAACAGCTAACAATTCACGCGAGAAAATACTGTATTTTTGTTCAGCAGGAGTCAGCGTTCTACTGCAAAACGCTAAAGGTTTCCAAACACCATCTTCAAGTTGCTGTAAAACACCTCCAATGATAGTTGAAGAGCTATCGGCAGCAATACTGATTTCAGCACCTGAAATAGGGTGAGCGAGCAGTGTAAACTTGGCTAATTCATCTTTAGCTGCCATAAAAGCGTTTAATTGAACAGTGTTGAAAGTAACAGGTTTAGTGGATGCTTTACCAGGAATTACCAAAGCATTCAAGGGAGCTAATAAATCCGCACAATGTGGAATAAATTTATGATAATAACTAATCAAACCAATGAAATTTCGAATTTTTTTCTGATCCGTAGGAACAGGAAATTCTTTAATTACCTGCACCTTAGAAAATTGGGGCGAAATTCCGGCACTGGTAACATGATGCCCTAAAAAGTCTAATTCGGATACAGCAAAAACACATTTATCTAAATTAAGAAGTAACCCAAATTTGTTTAGTCGTTCGAAGAGAAGCTTAAGGTGTTTGAAATGTTCTGTAGTGTTTTTACTAAAGACTAAAATGTCGTCTAAATAAAAAAAAATAAAACTTAGCTTTGCCAAGGCTTGGGAAATGAAACGGGACCAGGAACTCGGGGCATTCCGTAAACCAAAATTTAAACGCAGATAATGGAAGGCTCCAAGAGGTGTTGTAATAGCTGTTTTGGGTACGTCCTCAGCAGCAATGGGAATTTGGAAGTAAGCTTTCTTCAAATCCAATTTACTGAAGATCACGGAGCCTGCTATCTTTGCAGTGAAGTCTTGAAGAAAGGGAATCGGGAAGGTATCCGGAACCGTAACAGCATTCACGCGTCGATAATCGCCAGCAACTCGCCAAGATCCATCCGGCTTCACTACCATGTGGATCGGCGTCGCCCATGGGCTGTCAGAGCGCTCGATGATACCTTGGTCCAACAGCTCTTGAAGATGACCTTCTAGAAAATTGAGCTGATTAGGGTTAAGTCGACGTGGTTTAGAAGCAATAGGAGGACCTGTTGTAATGATTCTATGAAAAGTGTTGTGAAGAATTGGTTTGGTGATATCAAAATCTTTGGTTATATTGGGAAATTCGGCAAGAAGAGTCTGAACATGTGAAGACGCATGAGACGAAACATTGATTTGAAGAACATGAGAATGTTGTGGAGAAAGTTTGGAAGAATAAGTAGATTTAGATGGAGAAGGAATAGTTGTTCGAGGAAGCACGGAATCCTTGCGAAAAACATGACTATCTCTATGTGAAAATAGCTTCTTTATAGGAAGAACACAATTATCACAAGAGGAGGGCGAAACAGAAGAAAGCGGTAAAGATACGCGAGGTTGCAGAGGTGAAAGTGAATCAGCGTGAAGAGGAACGGCTGCACTCGGAACTGATTCAAGAGGTAGGGCTTGATTATCAGAAAGACGAGGCAACAAAGTTCTCGAAACCGGATCCACTAACAACTTAAAATGCTGGATGAAATTAATTCCTAAAATAGGAATCGTTACATTTGCCAAAATAAAAGGCCAGGAAATCATGCGGTTATTAAGAAAACCAAATTTTAAATTTAGAAAAACAACTCCTTCCGTATCAATCATAGTATTATTTGCTGCAATAAGAGAAAGTGAATGCGGCCGAAACGTGGAATTCTTAAACTGCAACGGCAACAAACTATAAGAAGAACCAGTGTCCACCAAAAACACAATGCCAATAGCATCTTGAACTGTTAAAAGAACACCGGTAGGAAGATTAGAGGCGACAGAGACAAGTGGCTGCCGCCCGCAAGCTAGTTTTTTTAAAACGGACAAGGATTACCCGTGCAATTTCGCGCACGAATTCCAAAATTATAATGATATTTACAGACTATATTTTCAGATGGAAGCAAAGAATCATTGCCGGTCCTATTCCACTGTTTGGAAATAGGAAAAGATGCTCCTCGAGTACTAACATGATCATGAGATCGCATTGACTGAAAAGGTTTAAAAGATTTTGATGACAAAGGAGGTATGTTAGTGGAAGAAGTAGAACAATTGATATGAGACCGGGAATTTGTTTGAAGAACAGAATATAGAATATCTAAATGGTCCGCCAAGAGAAAGTGTTTTAAAATTTAAAGCGTGCACCTGCAAATCTGCGGGAAGTTTAGATATAAAAAGTTCACGTAAAAAATCATTAATAATCAAACCTTCCGCGGAACGAGTAATTTCGTAAAATAAATTTTGACAACTTCCTGCAAATTCTATAGAATGCAACAGAGAAGAAACCTGAAGAGTCGGGGATGGTGTATAATGTTCAAGAATTTGAGTTTTTAATGAATCATAAGGTGCAGTTCGATGAGGTTCCAAAATAGATTGTCTAACTTTGGCTTTCACTTCTGATGGTAAATGAATCACCAATTTGTCAAATTTGTCAGATTGTGACGTAATATTTTTTAATATTATTTTTATTATTATAAAAACTATCCACAACAATAAAATATAAACGAATATCAGTATCAAATTCTGGAAAAACCATTATATAAGCAATTAATAAATAATAAAAAAGGACTTATCTGAGTAATGGAGAAAATCGTAGAAGCACGAAGATAATCCAACAGCCCAGACGACGCGACACACAATGGCAGCAAGCAGGATGTTGGATGTTTCAGAGGGGGCCACCAAATATGGAGCTAGGACTTAATTAGAAGGTCTTAACTCCAATAAATCACATAAATTGGAGAGAACAATTTATTTGCGTTTTAGCTTTTGATAAAAATAATCGGTAACTATTTATAAAAAAATACATAACAACGGTAACATAACAACCCCAGACGACCCGATCCGCACAACAGTACGGAGTAGTTAACAATTCTTCAGGATGCTTTCATAATTCTACTATGTAGATGTATGTACCATAGTCATGATGAAAAATAGAATTATCTCTGCTAACCTACATCATCCTGAAGACCATGAGTTTCTGGGCTTCGTAATACTTTCCGTCAACGACTAGCTGCTTTTTATATTTCTGTTATACTGCGTGAGACAGAGTACCAGTGTCAGTTAATCGTAAAGAGTTCGGGCAAAGTTTTTTATTACTAAAGCCTTAATGAAAATTCGAATGGTGATATTGGCATTTCCCAGCAAAGTCGACATCGCGGAGAATTTGCTCCAGAATGTCGAGAACTGTAGAATTTCAAATATCACAAGGTATCGAAAGTGGTATCGTTGAAAATGGTTTTAAAAATCAAGCAAGTTTTGCAGGGCAAATAGTTTTTTAACCCCTACCCCTTCTGTAGTATATTCGATTGCAGTTATTAATTAATTATACAGTGACTAACTGCTATTTAACTTTATATTTAAGGAATATGTAAAATGTAAGTTAGACAAGAACACAATATATGTTCGTTGTAGGCTTTTCTGCATAAACAATATCCTTAATACGACCCTAAAAATAAAATCCAGCTGGCTACAATCGGGTGACCCTGGGCGTCAACGTCACCCGATTGTCAATCCACTAGTTGCTGATCCACCGTATTCGTCGTAACCAATGGAAAACGAACTGGGTAGCCATCTTGCTGAAACCACATTATTGCTCGCTTTGTAAGAGAAACATTTTACAACAAGTCGATCAAGTCGTAACGTAAAAATTCGTATAATTCCTTCCATTAAGGGTCTCTTCAAAAAGTAGAGGCCTATAATCTATATACCATATGTTAAGACTCCAAATACGTTGATTGTTAACGGTTCGCAGCCTATGAGGGTTTGTCTATGACCAGTAACGAGCACTGTTGATGTTTACTTCTCCACTGCTTTTAAACATAGCCTCGTTGGTCCATAAAATAGTGAAGAGAATGTGAGGGTTCTGATTTAAAAATGAAGTACAGGAAGCAACCCGACCGAGATAATCCTTTTCACGTATCTCTTGGTACAGATTGATGTGATATGGATGAAAGCCATGATTTTTTAATATCCTGCATACAGTTTTTTTGTCTAACTCCAGAGTTCTTTTCAAGTCTTCTTGTTGAAACTTACAGATCAAGAATTACTGCAGCAACAATAACAGTCTCTTTGTTTTTCCTTACCAGTCGCATCACACGTTTATGGCGGTTGTGTTTGGGTTGCGCTTGACCAGTAGTACGAACACGTGAATCCAGTCGCCGGAAAAGATCCCCTCACTGGGGATATCGTCCAGCATAAACTTGATTAGCGTCTCTGTAATTTTATCGACATTCTCCTAATACTATTAACATATTGAAAGCTTCTAAATTCGAAAACGTCATATTATTCCTATTTCAGATTGTACACAAGTATCAGAAGTCAACTCAATTCAGGTGAATAGGGAAATTAAATTTTAACCTTAATCTTACGGTAAAGGTGTGCAGAAACATGTAGCAATACAAACTAACAAGTAGGCACATCATCCAGCTAACATAAGGCAACTGCCTAGATGTATGATTTTTTTGAGTTTTTTTTAGAAGTGGTGGGGATAATAAAATTATTTGTCCTAGAGAAGCTGCTTATTTTAAGTTCAACGATACCATTTTCGACCGCGGTGTTATTTGAAATTCTAGAGTTCTCGACATTCTAGAACAAACTCTTCAGGATGCCGACATTGCCGGGAAATACCAATATCCCCATTCGATTCTTCATTAAGGCTATCGTAATACAAATTTTTCAAAAAAAAAAATGTCTGATGCAAGTGGTCTGCCTCACGCTGTATTGTTATTAATGTCGATAGCGAACTCAGTTTGATAACCATAGTCATCCTTATAGAAAATGTCAGTTTGTTCTAAAAGCCCGTGATGTTCAATTGATAATCCGAGCGTGTTCAGCGCCCGAAACGGCATTAGTAGTTGTAGATTATGGGGGAGGCTGAGCTGCCCAGCAAGCAGGCTCCTATGGACGCTGTTTACTAACCCCTGGCATCCTCACAGTCATCACTACCCTCTCTCTTTTCTTCTCTAACCTCCTCTGCCACTTTTTGAGCAAACCTTCCTGACTTTCTAATGAATGCCAGAATGTCCATCCATGCGAGGGAATTCAACACTGCAAAGCGTTGCTGCACCGAAAACTTTATGTCTCGCGCCTGTCATTATAATAAACTTACTCGCTTATTTCTGGTTTCGGTTAGTAATGAACTGCCCGAGTTTATCTTGATATAATAATTTATATCAGGCATTTTATGTCAAACTCGTTCTTATTTGGATAGGAAGCTGTACCTACACAGTGCATACAGTATACGAAAAGAGTGAGACAGATCGAAGCTATTCAGAAACAGCATACAGATCTAAGTGCTGTAATGACAATCTGAACGAAATTGGAGAAACACCTGCTAATAAAAAGTTTTTTTAATAAACGGTTGCATTCCTCGCTTAGATTTCTTTTCTGGAATAGAATTCCACTTTAGCTATATTTGATTAACTTTTGTAACTGCTCTTCTCTACGTCTAGCTCTTGTTCACCTATCTTTTATTCTCTCGCAAGCCCATACTTTAGAAGCATCATAGGAACCATAGTTTGAAGGTTGAATAATCTGTGAACGGAGATTGATTTAGGATCTTTACGGAAACCTTTTGTATTGTAAACATGTATCGCTTTCGCGTCTGGTAGCGCAGAATTCTTCAAACGTTATTTCATTCAAATTAGTTTGTGTCACCACACAGTCATATACATATGCATGCATATGCATATGCACATATACACATAAGTAGTAGTGCTGACAATTTGTTTTACACGGTTAAACAGCTTGGCTGTCGTAACACAGTTACGTTCAGCTTATCAACAGACAATGCTTATGAATTCAGAGGTCAGCATTCGTCGTCTTTTATACTAACTCGTTCTTCACATCTTACTTAAGAGCTCACCATATACGTCTGCATTATTTTTCGTACTACGTTTTAGGTAATCAGTTAACAGCTTTAGTTCAGTTTTCGGACGTTTCCTTGAACTGTTTGGGATTTCAACATTTGTCTAAGAAATCCAAGTCTCATCGCCAGTCATAATGTGATTCGGGTACTCATCGCCCTTAGTTAAGTAGCAACGCAGGAAGGTAAGTGCAGTGGAGATGCCATTCGCTGGATCTTGTGAACATCCGTCATTATCTTTGGCATCTATCTCGCTCAAAGATTATGGATTTGTGGGCCGTTCGTGACAATATCCTACAGTACCCTACGTGAATTTTAAGTAAGATTTCTGCTATTGCAGAAAACGCAGAAACACCCATCTTCATGAATCGTTCTGTTCACTTTTGATAAGACCGCTGTGGGCAACAGAAGTTTCCACTTCCTTCTTTATCATATACGTCTGTTCGGCCATCTCCGAAGTGTATACATCATTGTCTGACCTTTTCTTCACTCGCAATACCTGCACCATGAACTTCGCACATCGCAAGGTAAATTTAATCAGTGTTTTCACTTTTGTATAGAGAAAATGGAACCCAACGTGCACTTCATTCTTGGCGATATTTACAATCTTCTTCTTCTTATGCTTATATTAGGCCATGGCCTGTTATTGCGGTGCATTTTCCTGTGATGTCGACTGCCAACTATCCTTCCATTTTTTTGGCGGTCTTCCTACCGGTCTTCTTCCTGGTGGTTTTCCGTCTAGTGCTAATCGAGCGATTCTCTCTCTTCCCATTCTATTCACATGCTGGTTCCATTCCCTCCTTCTTTGCCGAGACTACCGAACAACATCTTGTATTGTGCATGCTTCCCTAATTTAGTTGTTTCGCTTTCTATCTCTTAACGAATTGCCTATTTACAATCATAGTGTTCATTTAAGCGCTTTATTCTACAATTGCATATACTGACGGAACCACGATAAAGTGACGTGTGTCTAGCTCATCGACCACTGAAGCATCCTCACAATGCACTAAATTGACTACGCCCCTCATTCGGTGGGAATATTTAAACGACCTTTAATTTCCGAATGAGGCGGCCGTGGGCTAGAGGTTAGCGCGTTAGACTTCTACGCTGAAGGTCCTGGGTTCAATTCCCAGCACCAGAACATCGGATTTTTAGCAGCCGTTCTCCCTCGCAAGCCAATGGCAAACCAGCGAGGTATTCTGTCTAGCAAATCTTCTCTGGAGTAGAAGTGTTTACACTTCCCGTGGTTCGGGGATCACGTTAAGTTGTCGGTCCCCTATGTCTGTGGAACTACAAACGCGCAACACAGGCATAGTAAAGAAGATCGCTACGTCTCGTAAGAGATAAAGCACGATAAGAAGAAGAATTTCCGAATAAGCTTCGTATAAACAAAAATATTTTGTTACAGCATATACACAGGGCGCTTCCAAATTGCACGGCACTATTCGAGAGACTCCTACTCAAAACAAGATACATTTTTATAGTACTACATTCAAACCAATTGTTATAAATTGCCTTCACAGAATACCGTACAGCGAATGCACGTTTTCCTAGCATGTCTTGTGATGTCAAGCCTATTCCTGATAGTTGATGCAGTTTCGATGATGTGATTGGTTGGTTGTTCTTACGTGCCAATGAGAATAGAATTAAAAAATGTCTTCATCTAACCCAACAGATAACATTCTAAAGGCGTTAGATAGGGTGATTGTGGTGGCTATCGAGAAATTTAACGGTTAGCGATAGCAAAGCGTATTTCACGGAATAAATTGTTCAAAGGCGCGATGTACGAAATGCAAAATCGCAAGAAAATAAAATGTAATGAACGTTTTATTTTTCAAGGAGGTGCAAAATAGATACCAGGGTGGTTTAAACATAATTTTTCTAAATATAGTCTCAGTTTAGTTACATAAAGTCAAAGTCAGCAGTTTTAAGTTTAATACCTCTCACTATTTTTGTCAGACCGCATAACATGTAGTATTGATTGGTACATGTGTTCCATGAACTGAAGAACGCCATCCCGCGGTTTAATTGAACAAAATGCGTCAACGCGTAAAAGGTTTTCGAAGATAATATTCTGTATTACCGTACATTCATAACATATACAAAGAGATGTACACGATTTTGATTCAGCCATACCGTTGTCCTAGTGCATATAAGTTCCCAAAATTGTTTGTATTTAATGAAAAAATATTTATTTCGCAGGACATAAATTAGGCTGTAGAGAGTGTAAGCTTTTGGAAGTCCTTGACAGCTGGCGAAAGCAGGTACTTGATAAACGCAGACGCATTTCTGACAAGTTCTTTCAATATGTGTAGTAAATAGTGTCGTACAACGTACTATAAGATATTAAACAAATGTCCTTATCCTAAAGAAATCTTAGGATATGTGCACTGCATTTTTTTAATACCTATACAGGATCGTTATGCTGTGGAACTTTTAATTTGGGTGAAATACTATTATTTGTGAGATACACAAAAGAAAACTTTAAATTTGTTGTATCTATACATATTAGGGCAGGCTGTGCAAGTAGTATATGTTAAATGCATTGCAAGAATTCATTCAGTTTTGTCAAGCGGTCTAAATGCGAAAGACTTTAAAGAAACATATAAGTAGAAGGAATTAACCCCTCGGTGCTGTAATTTATATGTATCATATAAATGTTTTATGTGCTTTAGCCTAACCGTTGGTATAACTTTGACTAAACTTCAGTTTACATTACATGTAAATTGTTAACTTACATGTAATTGTATCAACTTCTATATACTGTGCGACTTAAATATGAAAGTTTAGATTGCTTCATTAGTCTAAAGCATTCTGAAAATTGTATAGATCACACTGTATCGTATGTGATATTCCATAACAATTATTTTTGATTGCTCATTCAAAGCGCTACCAAGAATCTAATACAGGATAACTAAGTTATAAGTATAATATAACAACTAATATCAAATCTTATCGTGAATCGAAACGTCAAAAACTTTGATAATAAAATCTTAGCGGGTTGGATTAGCTTTTCACGCCAGTAAGCTTCCTCTCGATATCAGTGGAAATATAAAAAGTTCCTTTGTAGGTTGCCTTTCTCTACCTTTTTTCTCAAGATTTATCCACATCGAAGCCATAAGTTGATGAATTATGGAATAAGTAGTAAATCACATCGCAGATACCTCAGCATATTTTATGCTGATGCAAACAATTTCAGAACTTATGAATTCTTACCGTTAGGCTTAGCTTTGCCTTAGATTAAATTTTCTCATCATGTTTGCACAAGAAGGACAAAGTTATATTTAGCAAATGCTGGCACCACTGCCTTGCCTGGAACGCCGAGACCTTCATCTCGTATAATATTTGTTTTGTAATTTTAATTTCAGAAAGACAAATATCTTTACAAACAAGAAATACGTTTAGTTCCTTAATTCTTTACGGCTTAATGGTTTCTCGAAAAATAATGTCAACATTCCATTTTTAATTATAATTGATAGTGAAAGGTACATTAGAGCAGAAAATAGTGAAGGTGGGTAAATTTACAATATCTTATGTATAAATATGTATGTGTTGAATATCCCGTTTTGAATTTTACGTCACGCTGGTGTACGTACGTCCTATGTTGTAAAAGTCGTAAACTATTGTAGAAGAACAGTCGTCCCAGAGGGATTATACGGGATATTCTGCTTTTTCCAACAAATGGGCAATAAAGCGCTGACGAAAGGAATTTATGAAGATTTAGGGAATGGGAATACGTTGTAGTAGAGCCAGAAAGCACCTTGAAATAGAAACAGATCAATGTCTGTTACAACGAGCTCCTTTAAATATTTATAGAACTTTTTGTAGCAGTTCTTTACCATAAAATCAACGAAATGCTTGGTCTGAATTTTTGAATTTTGAAATACTTTTTGCATATTTACGAAAACATCCACGTCTCAAGGTCGTATCAGATGACAAATGAAGTAGAAGCAAGTAAGCTGTGAGAGGTAACAGACAAGGCAGTTGTACAGACAATTTCAAAAAGCCGACTACTATTAATTACACGAATATTTAAATTTTTATATTAGCGCTATCTTCTTATTTATCTATACAGGGTGATTCAAAAGGTATGGTACAAACGTTAAGGTGTAATTGGTGATGCTAAAATATGTAAAAATGCCAATAAACTCATGTCCGATTCACAATTGTTTTCAAGTTATAACAACACTTTTATTTTTTATAAACAACATATACAATTACAAGAAAAATTAAAAATAATTACAAATGTTCATAACGTCCACCCTGTACTTGTATACAAAGTTGTCAACGCCGACGAAGGGAATCTCGAACAATCCTCGAGTGTTGAGGATCTCTTCGAATATAACTAAGTTATCCCTGTTTTGAATTTCCATTGCATAAACTTTTTCCTTTAATGCACCCCACAAGTAAAAATCTAGTGGAGTACTATCAGGCGAAAGAGCAGGCCATGCTGCTGGACTTACTCTTCGAATCCAGCGTTGTGGGAAGTTATGGTTTAGCCAAAAGCAGTTGTGAATGTAGAATGAGAGTTTTCGAAATCCAAGTGACGCATATTATGCCAGTTGTTGATACCATTCCGTGTGAATTGCGATTCATCCGTCCAGAGAATTTGACTTAAAAATTCTGGATTGTATGCGGTAGCATCTACCAACCATTGACAAAACTGTAGGCGCCTCAGATTATCACCATCGTGTAGATTTTGTACATGTTGTGTATGGTAGGATATAAGCTGTTTCTGTTAAATGTAGGCCAAACTGTCGACTTGGTAATACCAAATTGCCTAGAAATTCTTCTAGTGCTTGACGATGGGTTTTGCTGGACTGGGTCAATAATGACAGCATTATTGTCCATGTTTTTTTTCCAACATGATGAGTTGGTCTTACCATACCTGTTGTTCGGTACCCGTTGCAATACCCATATACCAAATGCATTTCCGCAAATATCCACGTGGAGAAGAAGGTTCCATCAATACCACACTTAGAAAACAACAATAATTCAAGCTTGAAACACCTTCTGTCATAACAAATTAGCATTTGTTTGACTTATTTCCTATTATGAAGTGATTTAACAGAACAATGATAAAACCAAAGAAATCCTGTGTAACTGGATAACGGTTGCAAATAATACATGGATTTATTAACATTTTTTGCTTCGTGTAGCATCAGACCCTTAAGTTTGGACCACAACTTTTGAATCATCCTGTATATTAGCTTGATATGTGTTCCAGTTATCTTCTTTACACAAATTCGGTGCTAATAGAAGTCACACCTGAAGACATCTATTATTATGGAGCAGGTTTGGATTCTCTACTTTAGGCATAAACTAATGGACTCAGACGGGTAATCCTCAACCAATCTCAGTCGAGCCAACGATAAACATTTATGTGATTATCTGGCAGTTACGCTAATTTACTAAGTACATAATATTTAGAAGATATAGTTTATTTGTTAACACGGTAACCCGCAGAGTCGGGCCCTGTTGTGCATTGCACAAACTAACTTAGCCTTGTTTCACACCAAAAGCGATGGGCCTCTAGACCTGTGAAAGCTTCATAATAATAATAATAATGATGATAATAATTAGTACTGCAATATCAGAATCACATTAAGTCAATACATTGAAAATTATATGTCCATATGAACGATCTTATTCCTATGGTAACATGATACCGGTGCACGTCAAGTACGCGACTGTCAACTGGGTGATAGCCAAATGGACAACGGTAACCAGGCGACCATCATTTCGCCGACAGAAATTTATAATTGTTTACACGCTTAGCACGCATGCGCTTTGGCAAATTTTTTGTAAACCTAACCTTACCTTTCCTAGCATAATCTAACCTAACTAATTGACTAATTTTACGAATGGGAAATTTTTATAAAAGTTCGGTGTAATTTTGTAATTCTACACAATAAAAATGAACTTCATTATAAGCGAAATTTTTGTTTAGACCGTTCTTAAATGATATTGTTTTATTTGCATTATATATTTGCTTTATTATTCTGCTGACAAAACGTCGGGCACCCACTTGGTTATCGCTCCGTCTGCCAGATGACCATCACCCATTCGCCGTTGCCTATCTGAAGATGTCCAGATTATGCTGTTTAAATAATTGACTAGAAAATGCCTTATTAAAACATCTTAAAAAACATCTATTTAATCAAATCAGTACATGGTCTATACTCTATACAAATATTAAACAGTACATGAACACCTGGAACTTTATAAAATTGTTGTTTCCGCTGATGGCACAAGAAAAGCGTGTTAAAGTCAATGAATTAAAACAAACTCGTAAAACATACTTTAGACACTATTTTATTGTTATTAATATTATTTTCCTAACCCTATTCAGGAAAATTGTGATTAAACCAGCAACGTGATTATTTTATCCAGTGAAATGCAGTATGTACTAAAATATCTCTGCTATATTATTTTCCATATGCTATTGGTTAATCTTCTGTTAAAATTATCCTCATAGACAATAAATATACTTTTTACAGCTTGTATAGTTTATTTATTCTCCAGTATTACCCCGTAGTAATTAAAAATTTTATGCTGCAAGCCAACACACACTATTTTTCAATCCGGCGGTAATCGTGGGATCTTAATGCTAAAAACTTTCTGCCGTTCGGGTTCGACATTAAACTGTAAGTACCCCGTATTTCTAACTTAGCGCTGAGGATAAACATGTGGCAGAGAAGAGCCTGGTGCGCCGTAGTGGGCCGAGGAGGCTTCTGATGATGTCAATTGGATATTTTTCAAATGTAATATAATTATAAGAAAGAGTCAAACTTCAAGCATTGGCAAAACTGTAGCGATCCAACTTATAAAACACAAGAATGTGGCAATGGAAACGTTCGGTTTGAATTAAGTTTGTTTTAGTGTAGAATATAACATTCTTGAAGTTTCATTCATTTTGTGTGCGGCCAAGGAAACCAAACTTCCATTCCCCGTTCAGAAATTTGAATAAGCCCAATATCATCAAAATTGGACAATCCATTATACAAATTGATATTGACAATAGACACTAGGGATGGGCCATACAGTGATTTTTGTGTCATAGTTCTAACCATGACTGCTGCAGCTAAATGGCAGTGACAAAAATTTATGTCTTGCGTGACAACCTAGATACTGTCTGAAACTGTTGCAGCGGCATTGCTCCGTTGACTGAGGTTTTTATCACGTATCAGCTACATACGATATTACGCGTTTGTTTGTTCCAGTGACAGGGAAATCACTGTAACAAAATCACGACCCATCTTTAATAGACACCTATAAACGTAGACTTCTTGAAAACAATATTTTTGAGTTACGATACGGATTACAACTTTTTCCAAACACCAATACTTTCAATAGTTATGATAAAGCTATAAGTGGTAAGTTGTGTTTTGGCTGCAAGATGTATGTATTGTTTTTTTACAATAATTTACAATTTACAATGTACATCATACGGGTGTTAAGTATTTATATTTGTTGCCAAAAATTTAAACATGGAAGGGGGACATCCAGCGATGCCTCGCTCTATATACACTAAGTAGTGTTTTAATGCTGCAGTAAGTCTCGTTGCCAAGATCTGTTCAGCCTTCTTTCAAGTAGATCGTCTTTGAGTAGCTACTCGACAAGTTCATTTTCGTGACCAGTGAGTCTTCCCTGGTATTTTACAACCGTTTTCTGATTGATAGCTTTGAATAATCAATAGTTTTGATACGTGCCGACTTAGCACACCCCCATAGCTGCACTGCATATGGCCACATCGGTTTCAGCATGGTCTTGTATAATAACACATTACTCATTATTGATAACTTCGATTTCCATCCTATGAGCCAATACATTTGTCTAAATTTAAGGTTTAGTTGCAAGCGTTTCATTTCTATATGTTTGTGCCATGCTAGTATTTGATCGATATGTAATGCAAGAGGTGTTTGACTTCGATTTTAACAGGCACTGGCGAGTTGTTTATTATTACTGGCGGGCAAGTAGCAGTTCTGTTAGTGAAAATTAGTTGCGCTGATTTGGACTGGACCTTGCGATTACAGTATTTTCCATTTCAGACAAATATGTCTTCCACGTCGTCAAAACGACTTCCCTTGAGGGTCAATTTTAGCTGAGGAAACAGCGTGAAGTCCGCTGGAGAGAGATCCGGCAAATAGGGAGGATGTTCTAAGACTGTTCTAGATGGTTTTCAATATTATCAGACGCTGCATCATCCGCAAACCTTGCGATTACAGTATTTTCCATTTCAGACAAATATGTCCTCCACGTCGTCAAAACGCCTTCCCTTGAGGGTCAATTTCAGCTGAGGAAACAGCAAGAAGTCCGCTGGAGAGAGATCCGGCAAATAGGGAGGATGTTCTAAGACTGGGACATTTCTTGTCGCCAAAAACGTCTTCACAATCAAGGCAGAATGCACAGTGGTATTGCCGTGTAAAAGGTGCCACTTGCCGGAGGCTGCCAAATGCGGTCGCACACGTCGAATGCGTTTTAGTAAACGCATCATGACACCCTTGTTGTACAGACTAGTGACAGTGACACCCTGTGGCACAAATTCTTTGTGAATGATGCCTTGACTGTCGAAGAAAGTGATCAGCATGGTCTTCACTTTTGTTTTTTGAAGACGGAATTTCTTTGGCCTGGGAGACGTCTTCGATCTCCATTCCATGCTTTATCTCTTGCTTTCTGGATCGTACTGGAAGCATCACGACTCGTCACCAGTAACAATTGAATCCAGAAAATTAGGGTCACTGTTGGCTGTTGCAAGAAGGTCGCGGGAGGTGTCCACTCGATGCGCTTTTTGCTCAGCGGTCACATTGTGCGGGACAAATTTGGCACAGACCTTCCCTTTCTTCAAATCCTTCTCCAAAATGGTTCTAATGGTTTTACGGCTAATACTCAGCTGCTGCTCCATCATTTTCAGTGTCATCCGTCGATCCGCCGCCACAAGTTGTCGGACTTTTACGATCGTTACGGGGTTTCTCGTTGTGATCGGTCCTGCCGACCTTCACGAAATCTAGCAAACCACTCGAAAACGCGAGTACAGGACATGGCCTCATCGCCGTAAACAGTTTTCAACATATCGAATGTCTCCGTGGCCGTTTTCCCAATTTCAAACAAAACTTAGTGTTCGCTCTCTGCTTCTTGTTTGACTTGTGTCACATGTGACATCCGCACTAACTTGTTCATTCGCTTGCACAGCCTACCACCCAAGTTCTGACAGGATGCCGTTTTAGCTATGTGTAGACGAAAGTTCCAGCTACAATTTGGATGTGATTGGGAAACAGTCAGTTTCTTATAGCGTCCGCAGTAGTGCCAATCCCGTTTCATATTTGTCCGACCTCGTATATTGTGTTCAGTAGATAGAGGAAGGGACCCAATACATTCAGATTTTATAGTACAATAATCAGAAGGAGCATCGTTGTGTTTAATTGCGAAACTAGGAAAGATAGGATTTTAAAATGAGGTAATAATTGCTAATTAAGGAGTTTTAGAGTTTGAAAAGTAATCCGGTGTGCCAAAACTTATCAAATGCTTGTGATACGTCGACGTTACAATATTTCTATTTTCCTAGGCCTGTATATATGTATTTACTATACTATGAGCTTGTTGTATCGTGGATAGGTTTTCTCGGAACCCAAACTGGCGTTGAGGCAGCAGATTTACCAATTCGAAGCGTTTCTGGATTCTTTGCAGTAGTAACTTTTCAAACACTTTAGTAGGTTAGGACAGATAGCTTTACAAGAGCTTCCTTCTTGTGGAGATTCACCAGGTTTTGGAATCATGAATATATTTCCGTAAGTCCATAATATGGGATAATATGTAAGGCTTAGCATACGGTTATATATCAGTATATCACTGTCAATAAGGCGACAGCTTTCGGAGGTAGGTTTTCTACTATTTGTCCATTTATTAGGTCGTATCCCGGCGCTTTACATATATGAAGTTTATTCATTTCTGCCTTAAATTCTGGTGGAGAGAAAGGTTGTACGGGCTGGGTCAGGAGATCTTCAGCCTTAGTGTCTTCGTAACCTGGTTCAGTGTCAAATGGCCAAAAGACTTCGGAAAGGTAGGCTGCAAACACATCTGCTTCTTCTAGTTTTGAACTGGCCCCTTCCCCGTTTGGTTATCTGATCGGTGGAACTGGCGTTTGGGGGTTTCTTGAATTCCTTGGTTGCCTTCCATAGCGTGTTATCGTATACGCATAGGTTCATAATATAGTTGTCAAACGAAATATTTTGCATTTCTTTAAGAGCTGTCCGTATCTGTCTAGTTAGTCTATCATAATAGTACTGATCTGTGATATTGCGTGTTCTCTCCCAACTTATTCTAGCTCGGGGCTTTTCGGCTATAAGTAGCCGAATGAAACGCGATATAAGGTCTGTGGTACGTATGTCTCTAGCATTCGTTGGAGTTGATTTCCACGCAGCCTCTACAAGATATATAACATTAAAATTTACTTTTGAATTGTGTAGATTTATTATTTAATATAGTTTGTTGTTGTGTCAGTTAGCATACGTATTTTACAAAGAAGTTTAATTTTTTAATATTGTTTTTTTTTATTTTGCAATTTGTGTTGTTCTATTAAACGATAACAAGCTGTAACGCTATCCTTAAAAACTTTCGGAACACATTACAGTGTTTATATATAACGTCTCGTTATTGACAACTTATATTCCTCTTCTTCTTGTTGTGTTAGGAAATTCTTCGTGTTTTTTAACCAATTACTTCTATAGGTTTTCTCACCATCTTCCCTTGGGTGTTCTACTTTTCTCCTGTTTAATGGCTTGCTTCTCTTGCGATTTTAATTAATTTTTTCTAGTCCATACTGTTTACATATTTTTTCTTCTTTCTGTTGTCCATTCCGATACAACTGCTATTCGACAAACTTCTTTTATAATCTCAATGCGTGTCCAATCCCATTTTGTTTTTCTTGCTATTCTTCTTAACACCATTTCTGTTACTTGCTCCTATCTCTTTATTTTGGTCGTGTCCAATATTGTTTCTTCTCCGTATGTTAGTATGTGTCTTGATGTGCACTTGCATATTCTTGCCCTTCTGTCTATTCTACGATATTTGTTATTCCATATTGGAAAGCTTAACAGATTGGCATAATCCTTCGAGAATCAACTAGCAAATTAACTAAACCATTGT
Organism: Limonius californicus; assembly: GCA_014611495.1. Classification (NCBI taxonomy): domain Eukaryota; kingdom Metazoa; phylum Arthropoda; class Insecta; order Coleoptera; family Elateridae; genus Limonius; species Limonius californicus. Next base: position 66,215 of record JABXWE010011259.1, on the reverse strand, counting down.
GGAAGAAAAACAAATCATCTGCGTTAAATTATAATACTCTTATGTTATCCTTGTTGCATGCAAACTTACATTACAAACTAAAAAAACGTGTCGAAAAATAAACTCCAATTGTAAATTGGAAGTTGTTGGGTGATTAAAGCCGAACAAACATATTATGCACAACCGGCGAATCGATCGCATAAATTCTGTTGTGAGAACTCAGAGCTCGTTTATAAATGAATATATTTGCATCCACTGCCTCCTGTGAGAACAGGACGTTCTAGGGCAAAGTCTTGACAAAATACAAATTGGGGAGCAAAAGTCTCCAGTTTCTGGACGAAATTAGATCTAAGATTAAAGGAGCTCTATTAACCTTTGATGCAGGCCATAAAGAAATACCGAGCTAATTGCCTTGATCTTTTGTAGGTGATATTGGCTTGTCTGTTTTACTTCTGCAAGACTGCTGTAATATGTTAGCGATGCATTTGAAACTTCAAAACGCAAATTACGTACAGGCGAATTTTGTTGGAAAAATAAATGTAAAAGGAACAGAAAATGTAAACACCTTCTGCAAAGTGTTGATCTTGTGTCGGTTATATTCAGGGTACGAAGCATTTGTTTTTGGTATTAGAAGCCTAGCCACGTACCTAATCTGTATGTTCAATAATCGAACCCATCGAAATTTTATGTATGGGATTCAAAATGTGAAGCGGGTTATTGGAAGGTATTATAATCTAAAGCCGAATATTTCCAAGTTTGAAATGGGATACTTGTTCCCAGAAGGGTTTAAAATTTAAAATAGTATTTATCTAAACCTACAAAAAAATTTTACGTAGTGCCATCAAAAAATCGTAATCTAGGTTGCCTCTAGCACCGAAACCATATATCCTAACTTTTACTTTAACGAAATTGCATTGCTTCTAGGAATTTTAGCAACTTGTGTTTTCTTATGCTAAAATAGCGATAAAGTTTTATTCTTAACTGCACGTTAAATGTAACATTTTTTTAAATATTGCCGTTTAAAATAAGTACAGCATATACGCATCTTGAAGGTGTCTAGTTATTTTACTTTTCTGCACATGTATAGGGCATTTTGTAGCCGTGCTATCATACGTTGGTGTTAAATACGCCCATATCACGTAGCTAAATAATCGATCATAGATGTAGCATCAGAAATAATGCTTAATCCACTAAAAGTTATATATTATATATGTGGAGAAGTCACACCCTGATGATGAATCTTCAGCAGCATATAAAATAATTATTTTTAATAATTGAAAATGATTCTCTCCTTTCATCATTCCTGTTCATAGTTTTATCGCGCATGTACACTATTACACTGCAACTACATGTATCAATAATTTTTTATAGCTATATAAACATGCTTGCTTCTAATTAAAAATCGAAATTATTTGCAGTAAAAACGGCGAACATATGCGCATATGAGAGACACTACAAAACTGCTGCATCCATCAAGATGAGGATTAATCACCTGCACTAAAGTTTTTAAGAAAAACTTAATAGTAAAGTAACCATATTGTTTTTCAAGTAGTGTAACAACTACAGCAAACCCTTGGATATACACCGCAATTAGATATATAAAAGCTTTAGTAATGCTAGGTTTTCGTTTTTCGATACATTTCAGTTTGGCAGCGAAAATAACTCGAGGTTTGCTTACATACTCCTTATTCCTTAAATGTTTCCATCGGTGGCATTCTTCATAATTTACTGCAGTCCGTGTAAAACCAAAATATAAATACGAGGGCAATCTTTTAAGTTTTTGCAAAAACTAGGACCCTGGAAAAAAACCGTTTTATTGCTTTTCAAAATATTCACCTTTAGGTTTATATACTTTTGCATGCGTTCAAACCAATTATTCAAACATTTTTTCCACTCCAAACTTGATATCTCAAAAACACGGTTTTTGAATGCTTCAACAACTTCTTGAGGTGATGAAAATCGCTGTCCGCGCATTTTTTGTTTGACATTCGGGAACAGAAAGAAGTCATTAGGCGACATTAATTTGATGTTTTTCTCCTTAAATAATCAATTGTTTGACGTGCTGTGTGAGAGCTGGCATTGCCAAGATGAAGAATAATACGACGTTTTCGGAAGTTTTTCCTGATTTCGTTGATGACTTCTGTAAAGGAAATTGTTGTATACCATTCAGTGTTAACAGTTCTACGATCCGCTAAAGGAATGGTTGCGACATGTCTAGTACAACCGAAGAATCAAGCGATCATTTTCTTGGATGTGCTACATAAGCGAACAAGTTTTGTGGGATTCGGTTCAACTTCGAACACCCAAACAGTGGATTGTTGCTTAATTTTCGGTTCATACGCATATATCCAAGTTTCAGCACCTGTTACGATCTTGTATAAGGAGTTTGAAGTTCCCCGGTCGAATTTTTTGGGCGTTTTCTTACAAAAATTACCACGAGCCCTTTTTTGAGCTTCGGTTAAATTAGGCGGAATCCATCGGGAACAGATCTTTTTCACACCTAAATGTTCATGCAAAATCGAATGTACTACAGTCTTCGATATGCCTTAGGATGCTTCTATCTTACTGTAAGTCACATGCCGACCTTCTTCAATCGTGTTGCGCACAGCATCGATGTTTTTTGGAATAACAACCGATTTTGGTCGACGTTCACGAAATTCATCACTGACGGACGCACGGCCACGACGAAATTCGGCAAACCAATTGTAAACAGTCTTTTCTGATGTGCTTCATTACCAAAAGTTGAGCGAAGCGATTCTATGCATTGTTGTTGAGTTAGGCCTTTACTAAAATCGTAAAAAATCATCCAACGAATACTTTCACGTGAAATTTACAATTTTTTAAATGCTCACTGTAAACAAACTACTTGGGCAATTTCTAAGCTGCTACTGTTTTCACAATAACAAATGTCAAATTTTACGAAAATAGTAAACATCTCACATTTCAATAGACTTAGAAGGCAACCCTCGTATACTGATGCATACTTTCTTGATTTTACTTTTGGAGTGATATTGTAAACATAAATAGATGCCGACCATTGACTTCTCGCTGTTGACTGCTGTTGCAGTATTGCTGCTGTCTTGCCATTTCGAGCCTCATTTATAGTCGCAGAAACAATTCCAGATCATTCGAGACTTCCTTTGATGAAATCGCGAAGATTTCCGAATAGTTGTGCAGTGTTACTATATCTACACGTGTGGAAAATATGATTGGTCGTTTCTTAATCCGGCAGAAGAACAGAAAAAGAACATTCATAACGAAGAGGAGAACATGAGTTAAATACAATGGAATTGCGCGTTATTGCCAATTCGTCGTAGTGGCAATAATGAGCTGACTTTTAGTTATGTCTGCAGTCGGTGAGCACAGAGAACACACACATTAGAGCTGTCTACCGCAACGCTGGAGAGCAAACTGCGCACAATATAAATGGCAACGCATATGGTATACCACACAATTATAATGTTTGGGCATTGTTCTGATTTTAAGATGTTTATATACATATTGTAATTGGGGTTGTGTGCATTATGTATTCAAGGGGTGGCAATTTGTAATACAATAAAATAGATCATGAAATTAATTTCAGATATTATATTATATACCAGGTATGACTTCAACATATAGTGTATCTCTAGCAATTATCTATCATTAGGTCTTGTGATTTTAAGACATTTTTTCACTTTGTTGCAAGGCTGGATATGCTATCTACTCGTTTAAAAACACAAATAGAACGGTCGCCTGTTAACGTAGCTAAGACAACAATAAAATATGTTAATTTTGACTTATTTTTTGTTGCGTTAGTATACTTTATCCTGATCTATTTAAACTATAAAGCATTTTTCTAAGTTATTATCTGAGAAACTGTACGTAAAAAACAATTTTACCAAGGAAATCTTTTTCCAACTAAGCAAAAACCGGAAAATTTCTATTAAAAATTAAGATGGGCTTTATTTATTTTTCTCACCCTACAGAAAATTATTATCAACGTGTAATTTATTAGAAACGGGATGTTTGTTCAAAGTAGTAGAAAATATTAGATATTGTGCAAACAGAAACATGAAAATACGAAACTACTCAAAAATGAATAGGGATATTGCAGAGTAAGACACTTAAAGGCAACACCAACCGCATTTATAATAAAAAACTACGTAAACAACAAAATGTTACATTTTTTTAGTAATGTACATGAAAATTACAACAAGGATACGTTTAAACAAGAAATTTAAGAAATTTATAAAGAAAATCGTTATTGTCTCCTTTTACTTAACTTATATGTATTAAATTCTAATACCGCGAAGCACCCCCTCTGGCACCACTCTGCACCTTGCTGGCATACTCTCAATGCAATTATCAACATGTTCTTGTGGAATTTGATGCCACAGTACCGGCAATACATCCCTCAGCTGTTGCATAGTAGTAGGCCTTGCTTTATGATGAAAAGGTCCCATGAATGCTCGATGGGGTTGAGTTCTGGAGATAGCGGAGGAAGAGCAGGATGGTTTATTTCCTCATGTCAAAGCATCTCTAAGGCAACCCGAGCACGATGCGGCCATGCGTTTGTTGTGTGATTTTAAAATTTGCCGCTACACTTTATTAATTCCGTAATCTGTTTGCCGCTTCGTAGAAATTAGTATCGCTATTTTATTTGAATTCTTATTTTGGGTTACTATTTTCGGTATTTTGTTTTGTCTTTCGAAGTTCGAGAAATGTGTCAATAGTTCTTTGTGTAAAATCTGCAAGCTCTTGTTTTTCTGCGCTAGACCTTGAACGCTTCCTGGAACTCGAGTGTCACAAACAAATTCTTTTTCTAGAACATTCCAGAAGATTTCGTAACGTGGCGCAATTTTGAGGGGAGAAGTGCAGGTTCCCGTTGCATTTTGAGTTCAGTCCATTTTTAGATCTTGAGGACTCCGGTTGTCCGTAAGCTCGATCAATCGGCAATCGTAATGACGTAAAGTGCTGCAGGGGCGGCTCGGTTTTTTTTGTGAGGGGTATCATTAATGTGTGTTCCGTTTCGCTGTGGTACCAAGGGGTATCTAACAGACTGTCGGCTACTGCCGGATTAATGGGAATACCTTGATTTAACCCCAGAAAAAGGAAAATCTTCAGTGAGTTGTACAATCGCCTTTCGGCGGATCATCGTCTAACCCTAACGCCCGTGGTTCTGCAGCCATTTCATGTCAGCGAAGGTTTCTGTCTTCGCCGGTGTTATCGTTTACATCTGGAAATTGCCAAGGTTGTGCCTTTCTACAAAATTCAAGGTAAAAACTTCCAGTTTGGTGTTTTTGTGAAGCGAAACTTTCCGTGTAACTTGCAAAATTCAAACGTGTGGACCTTTTTTTGTTATATTGATAAAAATATTAACAGTGACCTGAAGCCATTGTCCGTTTTGTATTAATTTTATACAGACTCTCACATTTTATGCTATTATTTCTGTAAACTTGCGCAACTGGGCTACGCAGTTATTGAAACCATTTAAATGTAGCGTTGGCACCAGCGGCGTAGAGTTCATAACGAACGTTCGAAATTATTACTGTTTGTGTTTTACGTTATAAAGTTTCCTATCGTTGATATATATTTTTGTATGTTCTGTGCCATTTTTGACAGTTCATTATATGTGTGTTAAAATTCCGCATGTCTTTTATTACTGTGTTTTGAACTATCTGTGTAAGGATTTTGCAAGCTTTAAGATTTAGGTGAAGGCACAATTAAAGGTAGGTTCCATTCCGGTGAGCTGCTGGTTTCTCGACCTTCCGCGAGGACCTACAAAACCAGCTGGATTTTGGAAGGTGGCGCCCACTTATTTTGACTCGCCCTGTACACAACTTGAAGCATTTTCTCGATAAGAAATTTTTAGCAAACTCCCCTACTCCCCTGAGTTAAGCTGTAGGCCCTTTTTTTGTTGCGAATCGTCGAAAAAGCTCGATCGGCCCGTAACAATTTTGGCGCCGTAACGTGAATCTTTTTTGTCCCGTAACACGTTGTCGTCAAGAAATACAAATCGTTCCCGTCCAACAGTTTTCGACGGTTTAGAACATGGTCCATAATGATCTCTTGGGCATAACGCTGGCCCTTGAGCGTGCCATTAAATAATGCAGGTCATTACAGTACTCTAAAGAAATTCTAGCCCATACTATAAGACCCCTGCCACCAAAGGCAACGAATGGTTGGGTATACTGAGGAAAGGTACAATATTTGGCACTACGATATACTTTTTGACACCGTCTGTCATTGTTGGACACAGTATATCATCCCACGGTATCCCTTTTTGAAGCCTGCATCTTGACCATTCCACACGGTGTCTTCGTTGAGCCACAGTTTATGCAGGACATCTCAGGGGGCGGTATGAGGTAAGGCAGGACTTACTCAAATAATCGATTTCTCACAGTTTGGTCGGACAGTCGATTTTCTGTGGCATTCTGTAGCACCTGCTGTAGATGTCGAGCAGTTGAAAAGGAGTGCATTCTTGCATTAATTACCAGAAGTCAATCCTCACGAGGTGTTGTGATGCGAATAGATCCACCTCCAGGGCTTCTTGCGGTCGTACCTGTTTCTCTAAGGCGCTAAAGTGCTACCACATTACGCGGCCAAGATATTCTAATTTCCGTTTCTTAGTAGTGAAAAGTAACACCCGATCTTCCTTCATTTTTCGCTGGACTTCCTCGTTCGTTATTCTATCTACCCACGATATTTTTAGTATTTGCCTATAGATCCATAGCTCAAACGATTCTATTTTCTTACTGATTTCTTGGTTGAGCGTCCATGCTTCCATACCGTATAACAATATGGGGAAAACGTAACATCTTGTTATCCTCATACGGGTTTCCAGGCTTAGGTCTCTATTACAGATCATTTGTTTCATTTTGATGAACGTTTTTCTCGCCGTTTCAATGCTTACTCTTATTTCTTGCGTTTAATCCCATTCATTATTCATCCATGTACCTAAGTATTTATATTTATTCACTATCTCTATATTCACATTGTTGATTCTTATATCGGGAATATTATTTGGTGTTTTTTTGATCACCATGAATTTAGTTTTGTGAAGTTCATTTGAAGTCCATATCTTTTGCTGGTCTCGTTAGTCCGTTCTACAAGTATCTGCTCGAATTACAGTATCGTCTGCGTATTTTAGATTATTAATTGTTTGTCCGTTGATCACTATACCACCTTCTTCAGTGCCCCTTAAAATATTGCCGCTGAGTATAAATTAAATAACATGGGTGAGAATATGCATCCCTGTCGGACTCCCCTGCAGATCTCTATTTCTTCTGTTAGTCTACCTTCCACTCTGACTGATGCTTTTTGATTACACTACAAATTTGTAATTATTCGTATATTTTCTACGTCGATCGTTTTATGTCTTAAGAGTTCAATTAATTTACTGTGTCTGACTTTGTCAAATGCCTTTTTGTAATCTATGAAACATGCGTACACTTCCTTATTAATGTCTCGGCAGCTCTGTACTAGCACATTTAGGTTGAATAGTGCTTCTCTCGTGAAGAAACCATTCCTAAAACCAAACTGAGTTTCACTAATATCTTCTTCTAACTTTTTAAATATCCTGGCATGTACAATTCTTAGAAATGCTTTTAGCACATGGGTCATTAGACTTATTGTTCTATGTTCATTGCATTGTCTTTCTTTGGTATTGTGACAAATGCTGATTTTAGCCATTCTTTTGGTATGATACCAGCCATGTATATAGTATTAAAAAGATCTACAAGGGATCCCATTTGGTTGTCATTTATTAGTTTCAATATTTCTGTTGGGGCTTCATCCGGCCCGACTGCCTTTCCCCCTTCTGACATTTGAAAATCTCTAATTACTTCATCTCGCATGATATTGGGCCGTTTTCCTCCTTCATACACGTCCCTTCCCTCTAGTCTGTCATCTGCAAACTGCTCTTCGATGTATTCATTCCATCTTCTTAATTTTTGTTCTAAGTCAAGTATAATTATCCCTTGTTTATCTTTTAAGATGTTTGACTGTTTTTTCTTATACGTCTCCGTGGCTTCCTTAATTTTCCTGTGTACAATGAATATGTCGTGTTTCTGCTGTAATTTGTCTATCTCTTCACATTCCTGTTTCATCCAGTTTTGTTTTGCTTTTCTGCCTTATCTGTTTATGTATCTTTCTGTATTTGTCTTCATCCCTTAGCTTATATTTCCTTCTCTCTTCCATCAACGTTAAGATTTCTGTTGTCATCAATTTTTTCTTCTTTTCTGTCGTTTTCCCCGCAAGCTTTGCTTTGGCGGGTATCATGAACGCTTCCTTTACAGTCTGTCATTTTTCCTCTAAGTTCTCAATTAAGTTGAAGCTAACCTTGTCAAGTTTATTTAGACTTTTGTTTACTTCCTGTTTGATTTGTTCGCGTGCTTTTCCATCTCTCAAGTGGTTCGTATCAATTCTTTTGTGTTCGTAGCTACCTTTACCTTTTTGAGTCTAATTTGAATTTTTATCACAACCGAATTGTGGTCCGAAGCTACGCTGTCCCTGGATACGTTTTAGATGATATAATACTATTTCTATACCGTTTTAGGATTAAAACATAGTCAATTTGGTTTCTGCATATATTCTGTATGTATAGATACTGTTAAAATTAATTTTTGGTTATTCCATTAATGTTAAATAATTTTTAGAAAGAACGTTGTTCTCTGTAATGCTAAATTTATGGCAAAGGTGCTCTTCGTCAGTTCTGCTAAAATAATTTTTAAAATGTGTTGGAGTTCATCCAGCATTTCAAATTGGTATGGTATTAACGTAAAATAAAACAAAAATACATCTGTCAATACTACAATTTACTTTCGGTTTAGACCGCGTCGTCATTTGTGTACTACACCCAGCATTATCAGATAAGAACCGACCTGTAGTTTGTCTGCCTTTACAAGCATTTGCTCTAGAAGTTTGAGCCATATTTATTCGTAGGCCCTGCCTGCCTAAACAGGGCCGTGTGCTTATATTAATCAAACCTTGGGGCGGACAAGGATTTGATCTTGATGTATTTTGTTTGCCAGGACAATAATATTTAATCGGCACCAAACTGTGTGTTCATCAAAGACCATTTGCATAACCGGCACAACGAACGAATCTTCCGGGAAGAAAGCCTCGGGCGTCTGAAATTGGAAATCAGTAGAACTCGCACAGATCTTGATAAAATTGACTGTAAGCTGTATGAGCTACATTTACAACTCTCTGGTACGCTAGAAGCATCCCTGTGGGAGAAAATTGACACAATAACGTGTAAGCAGGCTCAAAGTACATTAGAACAAGCAACCGTCAAACAAATTGGAAAATACGAACGGTTAGTTCCGAAACCGCTCCGGAGCGAATTACGTAATCACAAGGTGATAGTTAACCTTAGCAACATGCTGCTAAATGAGCAAACGACATCAGTACAAAAGATAGGGTTTAATTATGCTATAGCACCCAAGCGCATTCCGGTGGAAGATATAGTATCTGGCGTAGAAGCAGCAATTCACAGACTACCTACAGTAATTTCTGAAAGCATGAGACAGGATGTATCAAGCATAATAAGAAGAGCGAAGCCACCCCTCTCCAATATCAGTAAAAATGAGAAATAATCACTGAAATTACTAAGAGATAACAAAGATGTCCTCATTCTTAAAGCAGATAAAGGCAATGCTACTGTTGTGATGAACACTTCAGATTATAATTTAAAAATGGAAACACTGTTGTCCGATTGCACATACAGAAGGCTTAATCGCAATCCGCTTAACTCTCTCATCTCAAAAGTGACAGCTGCTATCAACTGCTCTGATGCGATTGACGCCACGGAAAAACAGCGCATCATACTCAAAAACTCTATCACCCCACGTATTTATGGTTTACCCAAAATACACAAGGCTGGAGTGCCACTCAGACCTATTGTGAGTGCTATAAATTCTTCTGCACATGCTTTAGCAAGGTACTTATTCACTAAGCTTCGCCCACTTAGAGGCAACACAGAATCGACCATAAGGGATTCCTGTGACTTTGTCAACAAGATCAAAAGTTTAGGGCTGTGTGAAGGAGATATTTTAGTCAGTTTCGACGTTGTGTCCCTTTTCACAAAAGTACCGGTAGATGGTGTGTTAGAGATCCTAAGAGATAAACTACCTACAGATCTAAACCAATTAGTCGAAATATGCTTGAAAAACACCTTTTTCAGTTGGAATGACAACTTGTATGAACAGATTGAAGGAGCGGCTATGGGTTCACCGCTATCACCTGTTATTGCCAACATATACATGGAAGACTTTGAAACCAAAGCTTTGGCAGCAGCTGATCGTAAACCTAAATCCTGGTTCAGATATATTACGATACGTTCGTCATTTGGCTTCACGGACGCCAAACACTAGAACAATTTTTATCAATTCATCATCAAATCCAATTCACAATGGAAGTAGAGGTACATGGCAGTATTCCATTCTTAGACGTACATGTTACACGGAAACCGGATGGCAGCTTGGGGCACGCAGTTTACAGAAAGAAAACACATACAGACAGGTATTTAAATGCAAATTCGCATCATGATCCGATGCAGAAAGCAACTGTGCTAAAAACTCTAACAACCAGAGCAGTTCGAATCTCAGATGCAGAACACCTACAACAAGAGAAAACTCATCTCTTGATGCCGTTACAACAAAATGGATATACAGCCACAGAAATACAAAGAGCGATCCACAAGGCGGAACAGCCCAAGGGTAAGGAGGAACTGGCACCTCCGGAAGGCTTAGCTTTTCTACCTTACAGTAAAGGCACTACTGATAAGATTGGGCATGTTCTTAGAAGCTACAGCATGAAGACAGTCTTTAGGACTAATGAAACTTTGGGAAACGGTTTCAGATCCGTAAAGGACCATATATCAAATTTAAAATCAGCCGAGATCTACAATATCCCTTGCTCCTGTGGCTCAAACTACATCGGACAAACTGGTCGTTCCGTTGAGTTAAGATTGCGAGAGCACAAAGGTGATTGCAAACATAAACGCATTACAAAATTTGCGGTGGCTGAACATACTGGTTTAACTGGACATAAGATGGACTTTGACAATGCTCGGGTACTCGCCAGAGTGCCTCATTACTTCCCTCGTATCATACGTGAAGCAATTGAAATTGATAAACAACCTAACAACATAAACAGGTACGATGGTTTTAGACTCAGTAAAGCTTGGACTCCAGAAGGTTATCCTCTAAGGACTCCTACGCATCATCGATCGCACAATCACGCTCCACCGGATCCGTCCTTGCCCAACGGTGACAGCCAACCAGAACTAGGTCGTTCTGCCCGACTGGCTCAAAGAGGTTTAAATACCTCCGCTTCCCGGATTTGAGTTCGGTGTTATATTCACTCTGAAGATGCAAGCTGCAATGTCTTGCGAAACGTTAGTTTCAAACAGCTAACAGGCATAAGCCGATAAGTATTATTGTCCTGGCAAACAAAATACATCAAGATCAAATCCTTGTCCGCCCCAAGGTTTGATTAATATAAGTACACGGCCCTGTTTAGGCAGGCAGGGCCTACGAACAAATATGGCTCAAACTTCTAGAGCAAATGCTTGTAAAGGCAGACAAGCTACAGGTCGGGTCTCACCTGATAATGCTGGGTGTAGTTCCCAAATAACGACGCGGTCTAAGCCGAAAGTAAATTGTAATATTGTCAATTCTAGAAACTGCGAAAGCCTCAAAAAATAAAAATACATCTAACTGAAAGTCACATAATGGGAAACAAAGTAGCGCGGATGCTGTCCTCCCATATACTTTTAAATCTGAATATGTAGTACACATAAACATTTGCAATCATATCTAAGCTGCATTAATTACATAAGTGAATTATTAAATATGAAAAACCCGAATAATATATGAACCTATGTTTGCCTGTTATTCAATATATTACTGATATAGCATTTTCTCCATATTTACGTTAAGGCAAGTCTGATTAAAATGGTGTCCCATTTTATATATTTTATAATCGCAAAAGTAATTGCTACTTTTAATTAGTCACTCCAAAACGTCTTACACTAGGGATATAATCAGAGTATCATAGACTGGATATTTTCAACTCATTAAGTGTGGAACATTAATCCCTAGTTACCTGTTTTTTTCATCTATTTCATTACCCCAGGAGCATGCTTTTAATTGCACCAAATGCAAACATACTCCGGATTCATTACAGGGAAAGTGTCTACACAAGAACTAGCAATTTACTGAGGGTGATTTTTATGTTATCTTTGAGAGGAATGGATGCTTAACAAAATTTAGTTTCTCTACCTAATTCAATCTTACATTATTCAACCTACTGTTTTTTGGATTATTCCATCTACAATAAAAAATCTTTTGGTAGTTCTTAAAACATATTTCTCCGACATGTTTCGAAATCATCATGAACTCTTCTTGGCACGTTTCCCAAGATGTTTGAACAAAACTAAAGCCAGATAGGGCCCAACCGTGTTTAGGAGGTGACTGAATTATATTAAAATCAGCTGAATTTTATTCACCTTATGCACCGGGAAATTATCGTTGTTTCATGGATAAGAATAAAAGAGTTTGTCTTCCATGGCACCTTCTAAATTTACATGGTTTTCACACGTCTCTGTAGGCATATAAACGTGTCAAGTGGGCAGGGCTTAACTTTGTTTACGTGAAAGCATGTTGAAGCTTATTTTCGCGTGTACGTAACCTGACTTATACACATGGTATTAGATATAACAAAACAGGATTATCAAATGAAATCAGTTATTACTGAAGCTGCAACTGTTATAACTAATTGTAACTACTTTACTTTACAAAGAATATACGTCTTATGAACTACAGAAGCTGCTGGAAGTGAAATTAACACGCCTGAAGAAATCCATTGGCGTTTGTGAGGTTACGTTGTTACATTATGCAAAAATTCGGTGTTGTAATTCTTGAATGTTGTCAATAGGAGTATTGTATACATTATTTTTGAAGTGCAGAAATATAAAATAGGTAATCTAATAATTAGATCTGGCGATCTAAGTGGACATCGTTGAGCCGTGTGATCTGTAACTCCATGTTGCTAAGACGATTCTTGTTACATTTAAGGTCAGTTAGTCGCCTTCCAGGTTCAGAAATCCAAACACAAACTTCCAACGGATGCAGGAGAACTTCATGCAAAGTATAAGGATTTTCAACACTCCATAACCTAATGGTTTAGGAATTAACATATTCTGAAAGAGTGGCCCAAGTCTTATCAGAAAAGAAAGTTTAATTTAGCAATTGGTCGTTGTTCATCAAATTTTCTTTGAACTACTGCCAGTGTAAAATGTGATGCTAGACTTTTATATGGGAACAGTTTTAAATCCTTGCTGACAGTAGTGTGGCAGATATCCACATATAATCGAACAGTTTGAGACAGTTTTCGTAAAGATTAGGTAAGTTCGTCCTCCATCACGAATTACGTCCATAGTACAAATCTTTGGTAATGCTTCCAGTATCACGAAATAAATAAATACCTTGCTTAATGTGCTGTAAAATTCACCTTCAAGAATAGCGATTCCAGGGAACCGTTGTCGAAATTCATCCATGCATAGCTGCGCATTGTAAATCCATTACCTATTTTATTGAACTTTATTCCGAAGACACGATACAGTCAAAAAAATTTACCGTCCATAGTAAAAGCCATTGTATTGGTAATGTAATATAATTTGTACTGACACTGAGAGAGCGGTGGCAGCGAGAGCTAAAAATTCTAAAACATACAAAACACAGTAATTTATTTTTTTATGACCAACCCTTTTTTATTTGAACGTATGGTAGAAACACCAATTTGAAGAGATACCGTAAAAATACTTGAGATTTTAAGGGCTTTTTCTGTTATTTCCCCGAAGGATTGATAGCTTTCGTATCTCTCAGTGATAGCCTATTGTAGTTCTTTTGTAGGACTTCTGTCCCGAAAAAAATACAGATATATCTGTTGTAGAAGAATTAGACCATAGGCAATTGGTATGGTTCGGCCATGTGCAAAGGATGGAGGAGGGGCGAATACCAAGAATGGCAATGGAATAGATTTCCCCGAAACCAAGGACCAAGACCAAGGAAGAGCTAACTCCAAGGAATACAGACAACAATAGAAAAAAGAAATATACAATAAGGAGAATGGATGAACAGAAATGATTAGAAAAATCCTTTGGGAACCGGAAGGTACCGAAAGGACTTATAATACCGTAAAGAGAGAAATAACATAGCTTTGAATTGTTTACGGTCGATGGAGGCATGATGGTCTTTAAAGTGACTTGGTACTCTATTGTAACGTGTACAATATTTTACGACTTTGGAAGTAAGACGATCGTGAAAATATCATGTATTTCCTACTTGTAGAGAAAAATCAACTAATACGAATATTGGTTGCGAATTGTAATTTTTTTAGGCACTTTTTTATTAACCGACATAGAAATTGGCATTGCCAACAAAGGTTATTAAGTTTAGTTGATTTACATTAAGTTATTTCACCCATGGCATTGACTTAACCAAGTTTTTACTGCTCATATATCAATCAATAACATTTCTTCGACGTTCCAGGCAGATTCAGTTTGAGTTCCCTTTTCGGTGGTTATGAGCTGTTGAAAATCCATTACAAAGACAAACCTCTTATGTCTGATGATAATACACGAATAAATGCTTTTTGTTATCCTACTAACTAGCAATATTTTCTTAGGAAATTTAATTCTCCAAAGCATTTCAATCCGCTGTGACCATTCGGAAAGTATTTTATGTACAGTTTTGTAAGCAATTTACATTACACTTTATCTTTGATATCTAGGTAGGTTATTTCGAATTTTGTCATTTTATAAGGTTTTAAACAGGCAAATCGGTATAAAGCAACAATATATATATATATAATAATTAAAAATGGAATTGGAGGAACCTTAGTTATGTGGATGTAAGCCGTATTTTCGAATAAGAGAGATGTAGTGTTGAATAAAAGAAAGCCCAATCCAGGCAACAACTTGTCGGTGTTGCCTATAAATAATAATTCAGATATATTGAAGAAACTTGTAAAACGTGCTCTATACACTTCCCAACGCAACGTGTTGTGCATGCAAATGCGTTAGTTTGTTCATCGACGTTTTTACATTGTTAGTCTGGAAATGTTGCCTCGTCATAAACTACGAGTTATTTTCTTTCGACTTCTATGTGCATTTCAACGAACTGGAGCTGAAACATTCTGTTTTCTTCGATAACTTATTCGCGCAGGTGGAATAATATAAAATGTTGGCAGTCTTCTACGCACTCACATCCTATTTAAGTTATAATGAGTTACTGTATCATTTAGCATTAGCAGCAGTACCTATGTTAACTAAATATAAATAGAACGAATTAATAATTTATATTATCACATTTATAGAGAATGCTGTCTTCTTTCTTTACATTGACATTATAATGTTCATTGGTTATTACATTACTAACGATAAAACAATTAAAGGTAATATAAAAACATTTCATCCATATAAGCCAGCAAAAAGTCCTATAAAATAGACCGTAAAAAATGAGTTTCCCAGTGAATAAATGCTGAGCAAAATGTATATCTTTTAGTTTTAGTTTCAGGATGCTGTGACCAAGAATATTGTTCAATATGATTATTCTTCTTTGAGTCTCTTACGAGCCATAGCAATCTTCTCTCAAATGCATGTGTTGCGCGTTTAGAAGTACCACAGACCTGCAACTTACCGTGGGCTCAGAACCACGAGAAGTGTAAACACTTTTACTCCCAGAAAATATTTTTTACAAAGCAGATATGATTAGCATGGTTTAATTCAGAAAAAACTAATTTTATTTCTAAAATCAGGCAAGAATCTGATAATGTATTAATAATTTTAATAGCAGACTTGTAACAATGCCCATGGCCAAGTTATCATGCACAGGACTCATACGTACCTTGACTTTATTTTGAGAAGACTATGTAAATGAAAAGTAAGAATCAATTAGGGTATAACGTAAATACGAGTAAGACAGAATACCTGCTAACGCACGCAGAAGGATATCTAAACAGAATATGGTAGAATAAACACACATCACATACGAATAAAACAATGATAGAAAAAAGTATGGAGGAATTGGTTCTGACTTATGGTAGTGAAATGTGTACAATTACAGCAGAATATAAGAGACTTCAACTCATCTACTACGTTCTTCATGACCACCGAGCAAGGTGGTTCAGCGGTAGAGCATTTGCCTTTCATTCGAGAGGTTTAGGGTTCGAGCCGCCGGGTCCGGGCCCGGGCCCGTCGGTTCTGACACAGGTTTATCATGGTTTTCCTGGGTCATTTATGTAAATGCTGGTACAGTATCATCCATGAATATCTGTTATCCATATTTCATGGTCTTTCCCATTTTTCCTTTCCTTTGCTGGCTAAAGAGGGGCCGAGGGTTCCGGTACGGAATTGACCACTGTAGCGGCCCACCCCCTTATGGGAAATGAACCTACGTTGACTTTCTTTTTCTTCATGACCCTTGAGATCTACCCTTTTTCCTTTCTCCTATAGGTCCTATCTCCTACCTGTCACTCCCGCTATCCATATATTTCTATCTGTTCTTCTAACGGGTCCATAACACATCGATCTCTTTTTCAATGTAATCCGGTGTGTCTCTTTCTACTCCCGTTCTTCGCTTTCTCTTTTAATTCTTTTAAATAAACTCTGCCCAATCCTATTATCTTACAAGTTCTTTTCCAGCATTCCATTGATTTTACTATTGATATATTTTTTTTTCATTTCCTGCCCTTTTATTACTGTACTACGTACCATATACCAGAATATAAAACAGAACTACACTTAGTTGTCTTAAGCCATTTCAGGTTTGTCCTAATCCGTTTTCAATTTTTAAATTAGGTTTTCCGTTTTCTGATACTATAATACCTAGATATTCATACCCTCCTATTTCCCTACCGTTCGCCGTATCTACATTTTTTACTTCTTCTTCTGTTGTACTGAAATTTTAAGTTTTGTTATAGAGTATTTCCCACCCATTTGTTGTATACTCCTCTTCTAGTTTCCTTACAATGCACATGAGGTCGTCTTCGACCTGTGCAATAACGACTTGGCCGCCTGCAGGGATTAGCGTGTATAGATGTACGTTTTAATCCAGATATTGCGGAAACTTTATTCTATGTAGATCTGTCCAAATAGCCCTGATGGTGTGGTTTCTTGAATAATTCCAAACTTCCACGAGCAGCAGTTCTTCTAAACTCAAGGTTATGCAATTTTCCTTCTCTGAGCCTATGTTTACACCCATGTTTACAGAATTTAATAATGATAAAAGATACCACTTTTCCTCTAATTGACGAACAAACATGTTTGTATTCTTCAGGTAAAATGGTTGAAGACCCCTGATAAGGTTCAAACCATTCTATGTATGCTAAACGTGTTGTTCCCATCCACAATTTGCATCATCACCTTATGGGGCTTTCACGAAGTAGCTGTTTCATACCATGTCGGCCATAATAGGACGAATCTTTTGAGAACTTCTCTTGGTCAGGTTATATAAAGTAAAATTTTCCTCTTCTCCACTATATTAGTCTGTAGTTTCAGCGTTAACATTTATATTCTTACATTATTTTCTTTATATATCTGTTTTGATCATTTTGTCCTGTATTCCTATTCCTTCCATGGATTCCCATAATTTCATCCTTGAGACTGAGTTGTAAGCTGTTTTCAATCTATGAAAGCTACATGTACCATTATATTTTTTATAATTTTTTTTCTCTAACCCTTGTTGTAATGTTTAGATTTGACCCTACCGCAGTTAACCCTATCTTCTCCGATTTTTTTCATACAATTTTTTTTTCACTATTTTTCGGCAAGTCTCCTCATAGCTGCTGTTATACTTATCCATATGTAATTCTCAAACTCCCCTCTTTTAAGGTAAATATCATGTAGGTTTATTGTCATTCCATCGGTAGTTTGTCTCTATTTACTGTTCTTTCAAACATTTGCTGTATCATGCAAAACAGCTGTGTTTAATTAGTTCGGGATCGATTCGTCTAAGGCGGACTGATTTATTATTTTTAAATGATTTAATGGTGTCTTTTACTATCTGTTTATATCTTCCAATACCATAGTGATATAAAGATATAGTTGTGTATTAATTTATCCATAATGCGTTTAAAGGCAAACTGCAAAACTGAAAGTAACTTTACTATGACGCGTAGATATCAGAAAAGCCTGTTAAGCCGCTTCTCAGATAGTTATGTATATTCCGATAAACTATCAAGTTCGGTTAATTCGGGAACTCGTTTGGAAATAAATTTAGGTTACCTGATTATTTAATGAAGCTTGACGATGGAGTCCATGGTATAACAATATTTCTTATTAATTTACAAACGTATTTTAGTTCAATCGAATTGTATGGAATTTTACAGTAATTTTAATTATATGTAAAGCTTCCTTAGTATGATTCTTCTAATAACTACTTAAATTTGATGATACCTTTAAAATGCGGCATAAAATAAAAGCCTTAAAAACACGAACCAAGGCCTTGCAGATGCAAGCATGAGCAACAACTAAAATCGAATTTTTGAATTGCAAATAGTGGCAATAGAACAGAAGAAACTTTTATGGTATGGACAGACGCGAAGGATGGAAGAAAATAGATTACCTTTAAAATGCTGGAAATAGAGACCAAACAGAAGGAAAAAAAGAGGAAGACTTAGAATAAAATGTTCGATAAGTATGCTTAATTTAAAAATTTAAAACGTTTAAGATGATACGAGTGTTATGTAATATTATAAAAGCACAAGAAGGACGTTCTAACGTTTAAGTTGTAACACTGGGAATGTATTATACTTTTGAGGAATTATACAGGGTGTTCCTAAATATCATGTACATACGGAAGGAGGTAATTCTTTGGCTTATTTCATAACTAAAAGTTCATATAAATATAGGTCCGCAAACGCTTCGTTACTGATCTACGGGGTGTTGAAATTTCAAGATTTTTTTAGTTTTTTCTTTATAGCTCCTGCAATTTTTAAAATATTTAGCTCAAATTTGTAATACAGGTTACGCTGCAGGGCTTACATCATTGGGCGTGACAAATGGTTGTGAGAATCTACAGGGCGATACTTTTTCAGGGGTCATGCCCCTTTTTCTCGCCCTGAACTTTTTTGTGGTGCACCGCTGGTAAATTCTAAAATACAAAATCAGTTTCCTGTTTTGTTTAGAATCTTTTTGTTCTCCTGTAGTTTTTTCGTACCTGCAACGGTTTTTGAGAAAAAAAATAAAAAACGATTTACTGTAATTCGCTAGACGAAATTAAAATTTTTAAAATGGTCTAGTAGGCTCTGGCTTTATTTGGATAATCTCGTTTCCATTAATTTTGACAGTTTAGTCGGCACTACCTGTTAAAAATTAAAGCTGGAATGACCCGGCTTTTGAAGCAATGATTTATTACAATACAAAAAACCAAAACAATAACCATAACAAGGAAACTACGTTACAACAATTGTTGAAAGTGACCTCCTCCAATCCTTATACATTAAAAGTAATGGAAACATGAGATTATCCAAATAAAGCCAGAGCCTACTAGACCATTTTAAAAATTTTAATTTCGTCTAGCGAATTACAGTAAATCGTTTTTTATTTTTTTTTCTCAAAAACCGTCGCAGGTACGAAAAAACTACAGGTGAACAAAAAGATTCTAAATAAAAATAAAACAGGAAACTGATTTTGTATTTTAGAATTTACCAGCGGTGCACCACAAAAAAGTTCAGGGGGAGAAAAGGGGGCATGATCCCTGAAAAAGTATCGCCCTGTAGATTCTCACAACCATTTGGCACGCCCAATGATGTAAGCCCTGCAGCGTAACCTGTATTACAAATTTGAGCTAAATATTTTAAAAACTGCAGGAGCTATAAAGAAAAAACTAAAAAAATCTTGAAATTTCAACACCCCGTAGATCAGTAACGAAGCGTTTGCGGACCTATGTTTATATGAACTTTTAGTCATGAAATAAGCCAAAGAATTACCTCCTTCCGTATGTACATGATATTTAGGAACACCCTGTATATACGATTTCTGATAATTATGTTGTGAAGAAGGTTGTTATAATAAAAACACTTGTTACTAACTAGGATTTATTCAATATCCACATCTAGCTGCTTGCACAACGTCTTACACCTGAAGTGTGCTGAAGCGAAGTCCTCTCACCCTTGAAGCGGGGGTCCCCTACCACTCTACCTGCTTCTTAAGCTATTCACTAAATACAGTACACTTTGTATTGCTGATTGTGCTGATTCAGATTGGATTTTACCAGTAAAATTAAATCTGTTGTAAATACTGGCGAGCCTAATCATTTTAGAACGAAATATAACATAGATAATTTGCATCTCATGCATAATTTACATTTTCAAATACTACATCCACTGTTTATAAAATTAATTAAAACCGTCGAATAATTTACCATATTATTGGCGGCTATCTATACTTCTAACATTTACATACGACCATTATCAATGTGTTTTAGTTCTGGAATTTAAAATTTTTTGCTTAAGCAGAACTACTGACTGTAATATTGAAGTTATCAACTTTTGCGCGGGCTTTATAGATTTTGTTAGTATCCGAACTGTCAATCAATATTTTCGATAGTCGTCTTCATTCTTGTATAAACTATACACGCGGTGTACGTCCACTTGCTCGTCAGCGTTTGCACGCCACCATTTGCTCGCCTGCTGTTTGCTCGCGGGTCTCTGTCTCCGACAATATTTGCTCGCCACAGTGATTGTTCGTCGGACAAATGCTCGACAAGCAATTTATTTTTAAAATAAAATATTATCTATAGCCTTTAGTACATGCTGTAGATATTTTTCTAAATCTTACATTCCTCTAAATCTAAGGAAGTAAACGAAAAACTTGCTATAAACATTGGTCAAAAAATGCTTCGTAAGAGAGATACAGCTCTTCAAACGTATATCATCGAAGACGATTTTCTTGGAATAATGGGTGAACTGCTTAAGCAATAATTCCAAATTTGGAACATTGAATAAACTTCTGATACTAAAACTGATTCTGTAATCAAACTTACAATAACATAAACATATAAACAGTCCTAAATGGGGGGAAATGCTGGTGAATTCTGTCATTTTTTGATTGTGGAGGAAGTTTCGTCATCTTTTAAGAGAACGTATGGCAGCTTGAACCATTTGACACAAAGAAGTCTATATCTTACACCGTTTTCAAGATTTTATAAGTCAATGTTCAAGAACATGTTAGGCGGTCAAGTAAATATGTCTCAGAACGAACACATTAATTACATTTTAAAGAACGGGTTTTATTCACCGACGATCAAACCTTTGGCAGCGATAGTGTTGGCATCAAAAGTTTATTCAATATTCCAAATTTTATGATTCTAGCTCAAACGGTTTATACGTTATTCCAAAAAACCCATCCCCATCCTTGAAGAGCTGTATCTAGCAAGAAGCGTGTTTTAACCCATGAAGGCAATCAGCACCCGGAATATTTGGGTACCTGTACACCCTTATACCCTATATATTTGCAATCACTTTTTATTATTAACTTCTCAAAACATTGCTAAAATTGTATTATTTACAAGAACTGGAACTATATTTCCATAAATATTAATAAATAGTTGTCCACTCAGACCTCTTCGTTATAAAGAAAAATAGTTTAATTTGTTGTCACATCTAATAACTAGGTAATGTACTAAACCAAGTTTTTTAATACTCAAGGTATTGGTTCAATGTTTATAAAGAATAGACGTCGATTATTTGATATAAGCTTGTTCTTCTGCATTGGTGTAGCTTTACTTAATACTGTAAGCAAATTGGATGTTCACCATAAGGATGGTGAACAACAATCTTGTCGAACATCTTTTCCAAATTGCAATCGGTGGCGAGCAAATGGCGGCAAGCAAGTGGTGGTAAGCAAATCATCTAAAACCATAAACTCGCAACGAAGCTAATTTTGAAATTTCCTTTAATAGAGGAATAGAGTCAGTTCTAACACGACGATTACGAAGCGACAGGAAGCTTAATATAGTTAAATTAATTAGAAGTACAAACTTTAGGAACCCTAAATACAGAAACATGAGAAAACTGTGTCTCAATTGAGAAATAGAAATGTTATGCAGTTTATTATGGGTAGGGATATACTGAATTTAAATGCCATATGTAGTTCATTTAATATATGTCTTATTGTCATGTGATTAACATTTGTGAATACATAAATGCATATATGCATATATTTATGACTCGTTTGTGTAATTTTAATGCATATATTATGCCATTTAAACAATTTACATTTTTCTTAAGTTTATAGAGCATTTTAAATTGCCTGCACCAATTAGAAGTCAAGTATGTTCTCGTTTCCTGGTTTAATTGGGTGTTGCTTTTCGGAGCAGTACTTAGAAATCCCTGGTATTAATCTGAAGGGACACTTGGCGATCCCGTCAGGAACGATCTTGAATTAGAAATTTATAAATAAATTATATCAACAAATGTAAATGTTGTTTGTTGCATGCCAGCAACGAATAAATATGACACCTACGAGGTTTGGCAATTCAATTCCCTGATTGATGCTGCAACACTAGGAGTCACGTGAAATTAAGTGGTAAATAAAGCAGGATGTTTTATTAATGGTAATATGGTTAGGTGAAAACAGAAAAACTGTTAGTTAGCTGCAAGGGAGTATGAGACTTTGTCGTAAATCAGGAAAAAAATAGAACTTATGAAATATTGAAAATCGTATACACCTTTAGTCGTCTTAGTGTGTCTGAATACTTTAAAGGTTTCAAAGATGGACGTGAGGATGTTCAAGATGACGCTTGGACCGGGAATCTGTCGATATATAGAAACGAACAATTGGCGGCAAGAGATTATGCAGCTGTGGCAAGATATCGTCTAATGATGGCAAATGAGTTTAGCAAATTTTCTTAACTGCATTGTCACTTCTGACGGGTCATGAGTGTTGCAATAACACTATGAAACGAAACACTATGACATGCACTGCAGATTGGAAAAACATCTCCAAGACCTAAGAAGTTTCGTTTGCAAACATCCTGAATCAAAACGGAGCAGAATACAAAGTGTGACTCATAAAAATATTTGTGCTGAAACTTATTTCATCATTCCCTTTATATTTGAGGTACGTGTCTTTGATTTTAATAAATACTAAGTGCATTGTTAGTGGGGAAAGAATAAATTCTTACGTCGATAGAAGTTCTTGGAATATTGCACAATATCTTTGTGCATCATTCTAAAGTTTTCATGTCATTAGAAAAGGATTACTAAAATATAATAGCTTGTTATTTCCCAGTGCACAAATCGAGCAGTTTAATTTTCTTAAATAGGAAAACTGTTCCTTGTATGTGAAACATCAGAGATACCTTTTCTTCAGGTACAATGGTTTAAGATTTATCGGAAATGCACGACCTCGATGAGTATTGCTAGTAATTTGTTTTGAAGAATATTTATTCGCTTACTAGTATAATGAGCTACAGTATACGCTATAGTTAAATGAATAATAATTTTTTTGTTCCGTCGTCTTACATTTCAGTATGTTTTAATATATTATTCGCGTTTATTGATGATTCTATTAACCTTTATTTAATGAGCTGTAAACAGGAAAGTTAGACAATTAGACTTAAACATAGAGCTAATAGTAATACCAACTGAATTATTGTACTTATGCATAAAAACCCCGCACACACAAATACTAGAACCATAAAACGTAAATTTGCCTTTAAAATAAATCTTTGATGGGGTACAGTCGAACCCGCTCCCGAAAGTAGCAGGTATACATTTATCATGGTCGAATTTGCCCCCAATCAGAGCCTAATTCGCTCCCGGCTCAGCCTAAGCAGATTTAAGATAATGATACTAAGATTACTATTTTGTGTTAATATGGTATAATTTGCAATCTGTTAATTACAGCAATAAGCAGATTAGACAATAATAGTATGAACCCTATTTAAGAAATAACATTTGGGGGTAGTCATCCATTGATGACTTTCCAATGCGAACTCTCCTTCTGAATGTATCACTGGCTAACAATTAATTGTTTAGTTGTATCAGTCAGAAACGAAAGAGTACCTAGGTCTAACGGGTCGACTCTTTTAAGGGTGCATATTTATTCAATGTGTTCTAATAAGTTTAGTGGTAGAGGGTTAGGATGTGTCACTAATTTTTGTAAGTAGTTAGCCCTGCACATCATTACTTCATGTTTCACTGAGAGCGCTTTCAAGTCTGTACGAATTTCACTGTTTGGAACATACAACGGAGCATCTGATATCAAGAGAAGAGTCTTAGATTGGAATCATCCGAGAATCTCGATGTTGGAAATGGATGCAGTACCCTACAATTGCAACCCATACGACTGGATTGTTTTTAACGTAAGGCCCTTCTTGAGGTGCAGACCCAGATATCTAGCATCACCCACTTGAGGTAGTAGCTGTCCATTCACAGATACTCTAAGAGGGACACCCTTTCGCTTGGTACAAGTTATGCGTGCTAATTTGATTTCGTTGATTTTACATCTCCATTTCTTGAACCAGTGGTGTACCCGGTCAATACTTTGCTGTTGAATTTACGCTGCCGCTACTGGTCCTTATTGCGTTGCCAAAACAACCCTATAGTCTGCGAACGCTGTTAAAATGGTATTGAGGGTTGATTGGTTGTATATAGCAAGTAGAAGATTGGGCTAGGATACTCCCTTGTGGTCTAGTTTCTGTTTCAGAAATTTAATTTGGAAATTGCAGCTTGAAATTACCACATGCTATGTTTACCGTGTCAATGCTAACACACATCTTTCTGAATGTTCTGTTTGGGTATAAGTCTGTGGTTTTTTTCCTGAATTTGAGTTGGTAAACCTTCTCCCTAGGTCTGATTTGAGGATCATATAATATGTATGTTTAAAATATTACTTAATAATACACCACTTTCAACGAACAGTACTTAATTTTTATTTTTAAAATATTAACATTAGTTAGTGGTTCATTGATCTGTAACAAGATCACAATCCATTTATTGGAATCTTGGCTCGGGAGCGAATTCGGCTACGACCTTTTGGGACCTCTAGTCTACAGGTAATGCGGGAGCGAACTCGCATCTGCCCCTTTGATAAATGGAACGTTAACGGTTCCTTTAGATAACATTAATTATACCAAAAATACTTCGGTTATTAAACAATCTCCATATAGCAATGGCTCCAATTTTAAATTGATTGACATCTAAATAAAAGGTAAAGATTGTAAATTAATAATTCAAGAAATTTACCCGAAAGAACAATATGATCAAATTAAATATACAGGGCGTCAATATGAAAACGTACAATGTGGAAGTAAGAGAGATACTAAACTTCTCTAGAAAACCTTTCTACAACATTTAGGGGAGTGAAAATGACCTATAAGGCAACTTTTCCATTCAGCCCCTAAGGCTGTACGCACCTAAATAATAATTCTCAAATAGTAACACCTACGTTGTGATATCTCATTGAAAAGCTCTTAGAAAATGATATTCAGTAGTAGAGTCCCCCCCCCCACCGACTGGTGTCGGAAAAAATTAAACTCAGGAGGTTTTTTTACTATAATTAAAATTTTAAAAAATATAGATTAAATATTCAAAATGAGTTCAAGGCAATTATAAAGTTTACTCTCAAATCCTCTTAGAATATTTTGGAAGGTTTGTCGTCGAATAGCTCAACACTCCTGGACTATTAGTCGCAGTTGTGCAATGGACTGATGCTAAGTTTTGTAGACAACAGATTGTAAGTAACTTCTTCATAAAAGTGTCATGGGGTAAAATCTGAAGATCTTAGGGGCCATTCTATCGGTCCTCTCTCATTAATTTCCAAGGAGCCGCCTCATCACTATGCAGTCCCTCTAACGGCCTAGCTACACCCACATTATTTACGACAATCGATTAGTAGAAAAGGGTCAATAGATTGGCTCCCAAGATGCCCAGATTTGACTCTATTAGACTTTACTATTTACTAGGGAATAATGGAACTCATTTCGAACATTTAATCTAATATCTTGAAATTTCTATTACAATTATTGGTGCTCATTCAGAGTTTTATTTTTAATTTTTACCGATTCGGAAAAAAAGGTAGCTACTACTGAATAGCATTTTCTAAGAAATTTTCAGTGAAGTATCACAATATGAGTGTTACCATATGATTTTTTTTTGGGTATCCAAAGCCTACGTAGTTGAATGGGAAAGATTACCATGTGATTCATGATGATTCTCTCTCCATGTTTTAGAAACATTGTCTAGAAAACTTCAATATGTTTTTTACTTTCAGAAATACCGCATTGCAGGCTTCTGAATTGACACCGTGTATATCTATTCCACCAACCAGTATATTCACAATTTTTTTGGGAGCAACAAAAATACTTGTAATATCTTATTCTTTGCTAAAGAGTTCTTGAAATCAGATGTTTATAAATTAAACTGTTCACAGTGTAGTTCTATATACATAGGCCAGACAATTAGAAACTGTGATAGGCAATATAAATACCAAACACACTCTTGTAAATACGAATACCCAAAGACATTTAACTACGCTAAAAGCATGTTAGAATTTTACGCTATTGGTTGATAATCAAATACCATTGTTGTACCTTGCAGTTGAATGTAATTGAAACTTGTCAAATACTTAACCTCAACACCTTTAATGAATGAGCAAATTGGGTTTTAAACTCGTCGTTATCGGAATAAAACACCCGAGCAAAGTTCAAAGTTTGTATTCACATTGTTTGTAAAAATGACGTGCATCTTGAATATTAGATAATGCCTATAATAAACAACTACATATAATCCAACCGGATTCCAAGATTCTTCTCTAACTTCTTGAAGGTATTTGACAGTACATCTAACGTGAGCCAATGATACAAAAGTATAACGAAATATGCACATTTTCTTTAGATTGTTTTAACGGTAGTGTCAATGGAATAATTCACCTTTAATATTTATTGATCCCTTGATACAATTTTACTGTTTTGTAATCTGGAAGGTGATAGATATGCAAACTTCGTCGCAACGTTTCAATGCAGTTGCTAATCCAGGCGCAAACATCTCTCCATCTTATCAAGACAAATAACACTGTTGCACGCTGAATGCATAAACTAGGTGGTTCGTATATTATGCATAAACCCTATGTAATGCAATCCAATCATGCAGTTCAATCATGATTTGCCCTAGTCGGATTCATGATGTTGATTTTAATGATTTTATTATATAGTAAATTCGTTGAAGATTAACGTAAAATTATTTAAACAAATATAAAGTTCGCTATTTAGTAGTAGCAGTATTTATTTGCAAATGGTATTGGCGTACAGTTGAATAGATAATATAGTACACAACACAAACAAACTCGGAGCTATAATAGTAACCCAGCTTGCACACAAATTCAACAAACAAACAAGAAGGAAGATAGTACAGTATTTTATTACAAAACGGAAAAATACTTGCCGATACAATAAATAATCAAAAGGTTATCTAGATAGATGTTTATCCAATGTGCAAAAAGCATTTTCATTTTCTTTTATATTGTTGTTACATTTAAACAAACTTTAACCATGAGCTCCATATTTTCAAAGAAGGCTGCTAACTCTTTCAGTGTGATTTTATTTCCGGCTTTCAATATGTGTAGAAAGATATAAAGTCGGGTGATTGCGATGACCAAGAACATGTTAGATAATTCAAACGCCATCTTGCTGGAAGAACCCAATCATCCTGAAATTGATCGACAGACGATCTTGAAAATAGTTGCTGACAATTGTTGAAATTGATGTTCCCATTAAAACAAGTGGCTCAACTGGTTTCCTTCCCGACATGACAATCCAAATTTCAATATTAAGAGGAAGTAGTGAAGTCTCCTTGCATGTGTGAGGATTTTCGGATGACCACATGCCATAGTTTACTTAGCCAATTAGATGGAACCATGCTCCATCGCTAAAAACTGACAAAGCTAAAATGTTAATATTATTAAGGTTTTGATTAGACCATGTGTAGTATTATCGATGCTTTTCATAATCTGCTGGCAACAACTCTTGAGCGACTATCAGTTTTTATAGGTGTATACTTATGACTTTCTTTCAAGCCTTCTGACACCGTATGAAAGACGTACAATATATATGTCCAGTAACTCAGTTACAAAAACAATATTATACAAAAGTACATATCTGACAAGGCACACGTCTTAAAAATTTATTATGTCTTTGCACCTCTCTCCTTTTGAATATCATATGCAGTGTCTTTGGTAAGGACAGATATCCTGCCCTTAGACTTTTCATTACAGATGCTGCCTGTTTTCCGGTACAATACAATTCAATAAGTGTACGTAGTAATTCCACAGCAGATTTCTTCGATGGGGAAGTGCTCTTGAAACTAGTAGAAGCAATAGTGTTAAAAGTACTGCCAAACACCATTTTTGTACAATCTGCGAATGAAAAGTAGGCGTCAATACTGTTTTAACCTACCATTACATGCTTATCGCCCACATTATAAGGGATACGAAGAACAACGCATGTTGTACAAGATATAATAGAAAGATGTAACCAGGTGAAATGGACATTGGCATGTCGTGTTACTCGACCATCGGAAGACCGAAGGGCACGTATGTCGTATACCCACTATTCAAATGTAAAATAAAAAGGATCATTAAGTTAATGAAATAAAAAAACTGCGTTGGAGGAAATAGGAGACAAGACGACCACAGTCGAAAAACATGGAGGAGAACAGTGAGCATTTGCCTTTTTTAGTGATGTCTAAAAATCTTATGGTATCAGCTACTAAAGCGACCCATTACGACTTCTTAGTCTTGAAGAAACCTGTTAATACTTTAGGATTACGAAAACAGAAACAGTGATCATACGACAGAATAGCCATAAAAATCACAGTTCATAGGCAAAATACGCATGCCCCACAAATTAACTTCGGGGATGTAAGTTTGTTAAAGGACAGGTGCACGAACAAAACGGAACGTATTGTTGATAATTTTTTATTCTTGTTTCTTAACCAAATTTTTTCTACCTTTTGGTGTCGGGTTCTTTTCGCTCGTTTTCAACCACTAAGCTCCCATAGCTTATGCCAAACCTCTTTCCACATTCAATCTTCCTTCACTCATACCATTTATACTGAAGAGGACTTTCAACACCTCTAACGACTGTCATGATGTTAATATGACATCATGGACTATTAAAGTTCCCACCGCTAGCACGAAGGTCCGCGTTGGCACAGTCTTGAAACTCCCAGTCAGGTACTGACCGGAAAGAGCGATTCCTAACTCTCCTGACAGTATGTGAATGTCCATCTCTTAGATGTGCCACCCGGCGCCATATTGCTGATAATAATGAGATTAAGTCGAGGTCACGTGCACTCTGGTTATTTTCGATGAAACTCCAAAATAATTTCAACGATTGATCGTTACATAGATAAAGTAAACGCTGCTTTGTTTAACTTAAGTATGTTGTTTCAGTATAGGAAAACAGGGTTAGTTTATTTTTGATGTCTGGGCCTCGCAAGCTGCAATTACTTGAATGATACAAAATAATCTTATCTTTTGTAATAATATTTGGCTGGTTCAAACTTATATAGGGATTGCGGTGGTCTAGTGCGAGAACGCATTGGCCACTCGAGGTCACAGTAAATGCAGTCGCTCCGTTGGGGCGATCGAATCCCGACTGGGGCGACCGCATTTGCTTAGTTAAGTTTAGGGTGCCTGTTGCATGAATGTTTTAGTATGTAAGGGACGCCCGCACCCCCCAGAAGTAATGCGAAAGGGGTTCCGGGGGGAGGGGGGAACGGTAGTATGAATGAGTGAGAAAAAAAAAGGTTCAAACTTATATAATTAAATATATTGATTTCGAAAATGTTAAAATTAGTTTATGTGTATGGAACCGAGAAAAATTTCATTAAGAACAGGACTTCAGTTATTTTGCAAAGTTCTTTGCATAATATTTGTGTCGTCGCGTATAGTGTAACCGGGTAGCTTCTGTAGCGTGGAAGGTCTAAAAATATATACGTATACAGAGTGTCCCAAAACATACCGGAAATATTTCAAAGATGAATTCCAGAACTTATTTAGAGTCGAAAAGTCCATACGTATGTCCTGAACGTAATTGTTAACGAGTTCTAGTTTATTTCATGATTTATGTGGTTAAAATTCTAGTTCAACGAATTTTATGTAATAAACCTTCTTTTTTAATACATTTTTATTATTTTATTTACAAGAAATGTTCAAAATTATCTCCATTGTGTTCGATGCACAAAGCCGCACGTCGTAGAAGAGATCTCTGCGTTCTTAATATGGTTGCTGGGTTATTCCTAATATTATCGGCAGCCTGCTGTATTCTTTGGCGTAATTCTTCTACCGTGTGCTCTTCAGTTGCATAAACAATCTGTGTCCTGTGACCCCAAAGATAAAAATCTAATGGAGTCAGGTCCGGTGAACGCAGTGGCCATACTACGGGTCCTCCCACTCCAATTAATCTTCCCGGAAAATGTGCATTAAGTCAAGCTCAAACACGAAGACATTGATGTGCTGGTGCTTCATCGTGTTGATACCACACTGCACGTCTAATATTTAATAGCACGTCTTCCAGTAGTAAGGGTAAAGAGTTTTCCAGTAAATATTCTTAATTCGCACTATTCAAACGGTGTGGCAGTTCAAATGGTCTAATCAGACGATCATTAAGAATACCAGCTATCGTATGCACACCAAATATATGTTGAAAATGCGAGCGTCTTCTTAAATTAGGATTTCCTGCAGCCCATTCATGACAATTATGATAATCATTGATACCATCTCGTGTGAAAGAAGCTTCATCCTTCCATGAAATATGCGGTAGGTTTGGTTATTTTGTACCCAATTACAAAATCTTAAACGAGCTTCAAAATCATTACCTAGAGCTTGAACTCTTTGATGATGTTATGGATGTAAGCGAGCACTTATTATTCTCCAAACCTGGTTTCTACATATTCCAGTACGTACGCACTGCAGTTCTTCGCACACTTAAAAACGGATCTTTTTGTAATAAATCAAGAACTCGTTCGTCATCGTTTATGGGTCTACGGACAAATTCTCAACCGACAGCATGTCTTGCATTGAAAGTGCCATGTTCCCTCAGCTGACGATGTGAATTAAAGAAAACTGCACGCGTAGGCAGTCTTCTATTGGGATACTTCTGCGATATTCTTGTTGTGCTGCTGAAGCATTTCCATTACACAGACCGTAAAGATAATGAATATCTGCATCTTAATTTGAAAATATCATTGGCATTGTGAATCACTTGTGAATTACGATGGGAATAAGGATACAAAGAAGAAGCCAATAACTCAGTATCACAGGAAAAAACTGACAAGTTACCAGCAATAATTTGTTAAAAACATAAGCCACGATCACGGCAACTAGATCAGTATTTCAGAAATCCGTTGAATTAAAATTTTAGTACCATAAGTTATGAAATAATCAATAACTCGTTAACGGTTACTTTTAGTATATATGTTTATATGGATTTTTCCATTCTAAATAAGGTCTGGAATTCATCCTTGAAATATTTCCAGTACGTTTTGGGCACACCGTATATGACAAATAGTAGTGGTCCCAAGATCAATCCTTGTGAAACGACCCAGAAAATCAGATTATGAGCAATATTTTCTAATATTCCGTTATTTTTGAACAAGGCGGATCCAACAACGACTTCGGGGATGTAATATTTTCACGAACAGTTAATGTGATCAAATTCTTCTAGAAGATGTAAGTCCATACTTGCGGTGGACCAAATATAAATCATTTAAGACAAAATCTAATAAATATTCTGTAGTTGGTATTCTGAATTCATTTGGTACAAAATCATGTTTTAGTTTTTAGTTTAATTTTAGTGATATTGAAAATTTCAAGAATAAACTCTTGTTCAAAACAACCGACACCTCTACTACAGTTATGGTATTTTTGAAACTACTTATATTGCTTTATTTCTCTGTTGCAACGGTAGAAAAAAAATAATGAAGTATTTCTGTCCACCTTCATATTCAGTTTATTATTTTAAACGTAGGACATGTAGTTATATAATTTTGTCATAAGAGTTCCAAATAATTTGTATCTGGTTAGATTAAATTGTAGTCTAGGCAGTTTCCTCTAGCAGAAGATCGTATGCATCATTTGTCTGCACCGACCTCTAAACCCTTTACAGAACAATTTGTTACTGTCCAACTTCAGGTCTTTAAGGACACTTTGATAGTAGGAAGTTTTGCGGGCAATCCACAACAAATCCCCCTAGACCCTTTTTGCAGCGTCTCGATTGATTGGCGCAATGGAAATAACATTTACTGCACTATTGTTGGAAATACTTTTTAGGAAAAATAGTGTTCATAGCACAAGTTGTACCAAACGACAAATCCTTTTCAACTTTTGTATCTGTAATTTGCAGGTGCTATTCTGGGTTTTTGTTTCATGCGAATTCAATAAACTGATCTATTTTGATATGATGTAGTTTGATGTTCTGTATGAAATGGTTTGTTTTCATTGCCCTTTTGTTGTAGCTATTGTTCAGGGTGTGATAGCGCTGATATTTTCAGTTTGTAGTTTCACTCGCAATGGCAGAAGCAATATCATATAACTAAAACGAATGTATCCAAGCAACACTAAATTCGAATATCACGCAAAGCTGTTTTGAGTTTTTATGACTTTAAGATTGATCGTAACACAGTAGATGTTTATGGGTTTTATTCGCTTAAAGATGAGAATTTTATGGTGGTGTTAAAATATTTTCATGGCTTCTAATAATGCGAAATAAAAATGGTAACCTGAAATAATCTCCTTCATGAAACTTACACAAACTCGTGGAAAATTTCTTTCAACAATTAAAATTAGAATTGGTGCTTCGAAGGAAAGCAAAGTGGGCGACAACGTTGCATTCAACATCCGCTGCAATTCTAAGGAAACATGTCACGTCTCTCGATGCAGTCTTGGAGGAATCTAGTTGAAACTTTAATGCAGTGAAATTCCTGGGATTGTTTCAGAATTACAGTTTACATGGTATTGATCCTTGTTTCCTTCTGCTTCAATTTTATTTAACGTATGTAAGGCAACCCTTCGTTTTTATTTAAATCAAACAAGTAGCTGTTTGTTATTTTTACATAGCTGCAATTCAAAGTAACGATTTTCTTGAACTGTTAAGCCAAACAATAAAAGTTTTTATCTAAGTACCTACTTATTTTTTCATAACTTTCAAACAAAATTACTGTTTTAGTTCAATTGATCGAATGTACAAAAGTATTAGCGTGAATTTACCTTCTAACAGAAAGAATACATAAAAATATACCAAGGCTTCCACAAAACGTTGAAGTTACTTAGACTATTCAAAATTGTATATATTTCAGTATCCATGTCCAGGGTGTTTCATATAACAATACAATACAACCACGTTAAAATTAGCACTATTACAGATATGGAATAACAACAAACACCAGCGATATTGATTGGTAATATTTCTTACGTGTGATAGAATTATGGAATTCTGCGCAAACATTTAAAATATATAGTATTTAGGTAGCGTTATATACTATGTTAAATTTGAAAACACCATGCTCTTGTTCGTTTGATGTCTCCTGACGAAACCAGACAAGAAATCAAAATTAACATGCAATCACCCTTTAGGGACACGAACACAAATTTTATTGCATTATTTTTATGGAATGGATAGTATATTGAAAGTAAAAAAACAAATAAGTTATTTAAATTTAATAATAAACCTAATTGTAAGAAAAGCCTGTTTATTGTAATTTTTTCAATTGTACCCCATTCTCGATTATTTGACCCGTTGGTTTCTTGCATCCACTGTGCACCCGCCCAGTTTCTTAATTTTATCTCTCCATCTGGTGTTTCGTCTTCCTATATTTCTGCGTCCAGTTCTTGGTCTCCATTCTATAACTGGTTTAGTCCATCTATTATCCATTTTTTGGGTAAATTGCCCCGCCCTGTTCTGTCTGATCCAGCTATTCCTTATACAATCAGTTAGTCTAATGTTCAACATTATTTGAAGGCATAGCCTAGTTTGCCAAATGATATCCATGACATGGTATCCTGCGGGTAATTTCGTCTGCCATATTGTCTTTTTAGTTGTTATTTTTCGTCCTAAGTATATGCAGTTTTCAACCTCTTCCAATTGTTGCGATGTTGGCGTTCGCCGATAAATTTGTTTAATGTAGTCTCTAGATAGTGGACTCAAAACAATATTTCTTTCTAAAAAAAGTTTCTTGCAAAATGATTCTTCGTAAATATCTCTCTTGCCTACCCCGGTTTAATATCTAAAGCAATTGAATATGGCTTTGAAAATAAAAAGTTAGCCGTTGATAAATTTCAGATAAAATCTACCCATTTTTAGGTGCAAGTCCAGATGAACTAGTTGAATGGGATGGCGGTTTAGGGAAGCCATTAAAAACAATACAAAACCTATACAGAGTTCCATTCAGATGATCGCCTACATCTTAAGGAAAACCGCCATCATTATTTCCAAATTCAATGCCAACTACATATTTCTCAACGTTATTATTGCTAGCTGATATTATACAGGATGTTCCAAGACGTGAGGTCATTACTTCCTGTACGTAATCGTTAGACCAAGTATAAGTAAAGATTCTAATAAAGTTATGTTCTAAAGTAAACCGTTTTAAAAATATAGATTATTAAATTATTATTTATTAAATAATTGAAATTTCAGAAAAGCCAACATTTATTTTTATTTTAGTTTAAATTCACTATAAAGATTGTTCAAACTGGCCAATTACTCTCGGGATACATTCTGGCTCTTCTTAAAAGAGATGTGGTTGCTCTACGTAACATATCATTGTTATTCCGAATTAGCTCTGCTCCCTCAAAAATGCGCCTCCTAAGATCTTCAACAGTCTCTGCTGGTGTTTGGTACACCATATCTTTCATATGGCCCCACAAATAATAATCCACACAAGTTAAGTCCGGAGATCTTGGGGTCAGGGGTTCTATTCTCTTCTACCAATTACATGTCCTTCAAACCGTTGATTCAAAGATTGTCTTACACATAACGCAAAGTGCACAGGGGCAACATCGTGCTGGTATCACATACCATATCTGATCGCCAGAGGGACATCATCTAACAGTTCTCCCAAATGAAAATTTATATATCTGTCGGTGGTTAAATGGTTCTCGAAAACGAAGGGACCAATGAGCATATTATCAATAATTTCACACCAGATATTCACCGAAAACCTATGTTGATAATTTGACACTGTGGTTTCGTGTGGATTCTGCAAATCCCAAGAGACGCTGTTCTTTCTTTTCGTTAATTCGTTCCTTGTAAATGATGCCTCATCCGTGAATACAGTTCTATTACGTAGGCTTCCATTGAGAATGATCCAACGACCAAATTCCATACGACTAGCGAAATCTATAGGTAAGAGGGCTTAAACAGGATATAAAATGGATATAAACCATAACGTTTTAATGTTCTCCAAACTCGCATTTGTGAAACATTAACTTGTGCAGATACACGACGAACAAAGGTGCTGGGAGTATTATCAATTTCTCGCAGTATGTTGTCTTGATTTTCTAGTACTTTCTGTGTTGGACGCGCAATCGATGGTTTCGGGAAAGTACCGTGTTCACGTAAGTGCTTGTGCACTCCTTGGAAAACTCGTCGGTCTGGTAGTCGCCGATTTGGAAATCTCAACCCATGGTCTCGCGCAGCTGCTACTGAGTTTTCATCACAGAACCGTATATGTAATGGATATCATCGTACTCTCGCGTTATAAAGGCAAACATTATCAACACTGTTGATAAGCGCAAGCAGAGATATCAACTTTAACGTGCTTTACTGTTGGACATACAAGTAAATAACATCATTTCCGTAGTAAAGTAGACAGTTTGTATCAAATACCACTTAATATCATGTATTGTTTCGGCTGCTTCAATATTTAACTAATAACTTCTTTAATAGTCGATTTAAGAAAAGGAACACTCTTTAGTTTCGACTTATTTTCACCTCCCCTATACTTAAGTGAAGTCACTACCTTTGCCAAAATTAATAAATTTTGGGATAATTGGGCGTTACCAGAACTAGCAGATCCTCGAATTCCCAGAGGATTAACATCCAGGGATCCCGCCTCTTAATTTTTTAAAATAATGTGTCAGTGTTATTTGCCAATAATTTACAATTCATACAGTAGTAGCAATTAAGTTATTTTCAGTTGTTTGGCACATATGTATTTATTTTAAAGGTGATTTTCTTTTTTAATGTATATATTTTTTATTAATTAATAATTACATATTTTTTTATTTCGGACATATTTTGTCAACATAGTATATCAATTACA
The DNA here is from genome assembly GCA_014611495.1 of Limonius californicus. Taxonomy (NCBI): domain Eukaryota; kingdom Metazoa; phylum Arthropoda; class Insecta; order Coleoptera; family Elateridae; genus Limonius; species Limonius californicus. Next base: position 29,918 of record JABXWE010011259.1, on the reverse strand, counting down.
TTTTTCTGCAATACAGCACCACAAAGAGAACTGAAGAGAAGAGTAACAGCACAAGATCATAAAACTGAAAAACATTTCTTTAAACTCTATTTGTTGAGCATTGAGCTAAAACGTAAACAAACGCTTGTGCGTTGATTTACCGGATGTACATTTATGTAATATTCCTTGCGTTTCTAAATGAACGTTCACGACGTCAGAATTCTTTTTTCGAATAATTGGTGGTTCTGAAAAAATCATTTTTTTAAGTGAAAGTGTTTTATGAACTTAGAGACATCTGCATTACAAAAATTTTGCGTAAATGTTATAGGTACCTTATTTGTAGATGATCTATTTGCAAAATTAATTAAATTTAATATTAATGAGTCAACAAGCAAAACTTACCGGCATTTACCCAAGTTTCATCGGTATAGAACATTGCTCGACTTGCTTCCCGATATTTTCGGATAGTTTTAAAGTAATTTCGACGCCACGCGATAACATCTCTCTATCCATTAACATGGATGGACGACAGCGAGTTGAACATTTAAATTATTTTAATATTTAATTTTTTTAGTTTTCCATATAAAGTCGACCTCTTAAAACTCGGCAATTGGTCATCATTGTTAACGACCGTCAAAATTTTATTTATGGTTGGTATTTCGTTCCGAAACAAAAATTCGTGAACCTACACAGAAATTTACCAAGCTCAGAAATGCAAGTTTAGGAATAAGCTTCGCAAATTGTACAGAAAAATACAATTTGTTTAAAAATAGCACGTACCTTCTTACGAATTGCAAAGAGAACAGCATCATCAATTCCATCTAAAAGTTTTTTTCTAACTCCGGGAGATTTTGGAGAAGACAAAGTTTTAGTATACCGTAACTCCTTTAAAATTCTAGTTACTGTTGCAACACTAACACCCACTGTTTTAGCAACAAATTGTACAATGCCAGTCAGTAAAATCTCAGGATTTTCTTCTAACGTCGAATTATACAATTTTACTATTAATTGTTTTTCATTTAAAGTAGTACGATTGCACGTTTCTGGAACAACTTGCTCCATTTTAGGAAAATAAGAACCAGGCGCTATATAAACGCTACAAAAACCGATAAGCTCTGCTCAAAAATCACGAAAACTAACCCGGTAATTACGAATGCAAAGTAAAGGTTTTGAGCGTCAATTACTCCTGTGAGTAATGAAGCATTAGCGTTATCTAGCGTAGACCAATCACAGCGCGCGCTCGGTTGAGTCGAACACGTGCGTTTGTTGACGTTCTAGCTCAATGCTCAACAAATAGAGTATAGATTTCTACCTGCTCTCACTCAGCAGCGTTCTATGTGTTTATTGGTATTATTTATTCAACTAAATATGGAAGCTTTTTTGAAGATTCAAATAAATTCTGTTAAACTGTACAACTAAAATGTGGTATTAAAAAATGAAAAATTTTACAATGCAGGTAATGAAAAAATGTGGATAAATCGGATTTGCCACTTACGAGCAATTTAATTTATTATGGATAATTTCGATTTGAGTATTAAATATATATTAATAAAAAATTCTGATTGATCAAAAATTATCAAACGACTTCATCTCCTAAAAACTTGTCCATACAACGAATGTGCCAAATATAAGATTAAAATATTGATTATGTTATTAGGGGAACTCAAAAAACCAATTTGGTAGGTTACACTACATAAAATTTCTTCAAATAATAAATTAAAAAAGTTAAGCTTAACAATCAATGCGAACAATGCTAATTTGAAGAACTTGAAAAGTATCTGATTGCAATAGCTGTTACCGCATCTACTTTTATAGGGTTTTCTTCGAATGCTTTATCTCTTACTAGACGTAGCGATCTTCTCTCCTACGCCTGTGTTACGCGTTTAAACTGCCATAGATATAGAGGATCTACAGCTTAACGTGGGCTCCGAACCATGGGAAGTGTAAACACTTCTACTCCAGAGAAGATTTACTAGGCAGAATACCTCGCTGATTTGCTATTGCCTTGCGAGAGACAACGGCCGTTAAAAATCCAATGTTCCGGTAATGGGAATTGAACCCAGGACCTTCAGCGTAGAAGTCTAACGCGCTAACCTCTAGCCCACGGCAGTCTCCCCTCGTTAGAGGGTACCCCGTCTGTAAATTTCTTTTAAGTTTCCTGGAAACGTTTAGCGGATATAGCGAACATAGTTGGTAGGTAAACTGGGCTGTAGTACCAAACATAATCTCCTTGCCCTCTACATGCATTTAAAGCTTTATGTCTCCAATTTCCTAAAAGAATTATTCTTATGGTACAATAAAGTGTAGCAAATGATTTGTTGTTGTAATAATTAAATATCTTACTAAAATACTCAAGAATGAATACATATCATTAAAAAAAATACCCGGTTTTTGGCGATAACACATATTATCTATTTTAATATGTTTTGCAGTAATAAAACTGTTTATCTTTGAACCGAATTGCTCCAGAATAAGCACACTGAGCCGTATCGAAATTTTACAGCCTCCTGAATAATAATGAATTATGCAAGTGAATCGGAACGGTATTTTTATTTTTGTTGTATTTTTATCGGTATTGGCAAACCGCTTCCGATAACTTGATATAAATTTTGCACGGGAAGCCTGGATAACTATAAAAGACAATTTTATTGTCATTCGGGACGCGTTCTGTGCATCGGTGACATGTGGAATACATAAAATAATCCTTGCTTTTACGTGCAGTAGAGATTTTGGAGGGCTTCAACAGATAAAGCACATATTTTCTCGTGTCACACAAAATCAATGTGGTTGGTACAAGTTTTACAAAACCGCTGATTCAAACTGCGAGACATTGTGAACGCCAACAACTAATACAGCATGAACTATTTGTTGGGTATAACATGTTGTCTAAACCAGTACTACAATAATTATAAACCTGTTCTAACAAACTACATAACATCTACGAATCTTTGTACATTTCTAAGCGAAATTTGCTATTCACGAATTATCACTCGTTGTAAACTTTATAAGCAAAGAAATAAAAGAAGTCTTTTCAGAAGCTTATTGCAGTTGAGTGCCTCTTTCGCTCTTCCAGATTCTCATCGTGTTGCTTTTAGAAGATCAAAGCATACTCTGTTTGAAACGAAAGAATTACTGCACTTCACGCTGTTTATTTTAATACCCTACCTTTGAGAATACCCACTTGATGTTCATTTTGGGACGTTAAACATTAAATTGTTCCACTGAAACGCTAGCTTTACAATTTTATACGTATGTTACTAGCTATTTAGCATATAAGTTAAAGTATGCAGAAAACGGTTTGCCGGTACAAAACGGTAATAGAAAAAGGTCATATAGAACATTGTTTTGGGAACCGCGGGGTATTTCCCTTAATCTTGAAGTTTACAAGAGAATATAAAACGTTTTCAAGAAAATTCTTGACAGACGTGTATAAGTAATGCCAAAAAATACATTTTTTTTTAATTGTTCAATATTGTAATCTACTGAGTAAAATCAGGTGAACAAGGAGGCCATCTATACCTAGCTACCTACTGCCATACTGTTAATAAAATTTGAGTATCCTAACGAATATGTGTACTCCGTCTAGCTTTACGGTAATGTACCTACTTATTAAAAGGCACTAATCACTAGAACAAACCTAACAGCAAGCCATGTTATTTACAATAGCAATAATTTCTTTTATACACAATGTACTTTCTATTATACCTAATTACTTTCATTCATTGTAACTGCTTGAATTTGCTACGGCTTTTGAAATTTAATTTAAATATAAGTTGAATTAATAACAAAGATAGCAAAGGTGCTAACTTTATTTTGATCAGCCTGTATATAAACAAAGCAATTTAAATGTAAATCAGACTTTGACGGCTTTGGAACAAAACCCGCATGTCTCTGATTAAGTGGTTAGCGACTACGGCTCCGTAGAAATGGAAGTTACATAATAATAATTTCGGAAATTTTGAAATAATTAAATACCTGCAATATTACCGCAAATTCCTGTGATTTGGATTACTTTTTGATTACATTTGAATTAGCATACCATTGGTGAGGATAACATTGATATAGCATTCAAATTTATAGTTTGAATAGAAACCATAGTTCACTTTAACACTCGTAACCGTAATATTACAAAAGATTTTGTGGAATATATTGCATATTCCAGAAATTCAGCACCATATTTTACAAAAGGATTAACTATTGCGCTGACCAAGTGATCTGTAACAATTAGTTTACGAATTTGCCATTCGTACGGCGTGAGTATCGTATTGACAAATAATATTCATTTTTTTTATTTATTTAAACACCATTCATAAATTACATTCTTTAAGTTATTGTGCTAACTCAGAAACTATCTGAACATAGCCCCTTTTCTGTCTTGATGAGGCTTCTCCATCGACAAAAATCTCTTCTACCTCACTTAAGATCCATTGGCCAATTCCTTTAAAGTCTTCTGTTGTTATACAGGGAATTTTTCTTTTTAGTATACATTGCCCATGTATACTTTTAAAAAGAACGCGTGAATTGCGCCTATTGTATAGGCAACCAACTATACCGGCAACTATAAATCAGAAGCAAACGTCACCATAGTTGTGAATTAATTGAGTATGAAGGTTATGTTGATGCAGTGTTTATATTAAATAAGTATTTCACCATGCATATAGGACGCAAATAATGACACAGTATACGACTATGAAAAATTGCTACTGTCTTTCAAGCGGAGGTAGTGGAAAAAATGCATGGTGCTAATGCAATTCTTGAACGGCAGATCAAGAACCAATGTATTATTATCTACAATGACAGCAGAGCCGCTTTACTAGCCCTAGATAGTTGTGAAATTACCTCAGGAGTGGTACTGCAGTACCGTGAAGCTCTCTACTGCATCTCAAAAGATAATGTCATTTCCCTTATATGGGTGAAAGGACATGACGGAAATTAGGGTAATCAGGAGGCTGATGAGATTGCGAGACTGGCCTCTGAACAAACTCCTTGGGGACCAGAACCCGTTATTCCTCTATCCCTGAGGACACTAAGCTTTATGTTAGGCTAAGAAACCCCAAAAAACTTTGAGGATGTGCAAACAGTGAAAGTTGTCGTCATGCAAGGGCTGCTATTACCGCACCCTCGCCAAAGAGAGCCATATATTCAGTGCAACTGTCCCGAAAGAATCTGCGACCAATTGTAGGTATCTTATATGGACACTGCAGCCTAAATCAACACACGCACAGGATGGGTCGGGCGGACAGCCCAAACAGCCGAGGATGCAACGGGGATAACTCGACGACAGAACACGTCCTGAGTCACTGCCCAGCTCTCGCAACAATCGAGGATCCATGTTGGGAGACTTTTGGCCTGTTATGGCGGAAATCAGCAACAGCCCAGTTGCGGATGTCCTCAAGTACATCCAAATGATTGTATGGCTTGGGCGACGCCCAAATTGGGGAGGTGCTGAGGAGGCAGCATAATGGGCACACCTATGTAGCCTAAGTGCAGGTGAGGTAACTCACCCTCTCAAATCTCACAATGGCAATGACGTTAACGCACCTCCCGATAAAAGGTTTGACTGTTTGGCCCTGCGGTACTAAACCTTTGCGAACGACGCCATGACTTTCAAGTAAACGATGACCATGAACTTGATTTTTGATTTGCTTATGCGAGCTTTCTTAAATGGAAGTGGAGATGAAGTATCTAATTCTGGGCTTTAGTTTTTTGGTTAGAATCGGATTCACATTCCAACAATTTATCTCCTGCTATTACTCTGTGTATGAAGCTTGGTTCAGTTTTCAAGCATTTCAAGTCATTTCCTGACTAATGGTCAAGCGATTAAATTTTTGATCATCGAAGGAATTCTTAGATACCATTTACTCACAAATATATCATACAACTCAAAAAAATTACATATTTGATTCTGTAAAACCAATAGGGTTTGCACTCACCAACCATTATCAGTGGCATGAAATAATATTGTTTTAATATGACATTTACTTTAAATGCATTTTGCACCAATATAGAGGTCTTGAGCGTCAGGTCAGAAACGTATATTTTGGAAGCTTATTTTCTTTGTAATCTGTAGGTTACGTATATGTTAAGAAATAGACTGAAAAAATCCATACAGTAAGGCTATAATAATCGTCGACATAGCAAAATGTGGAATTTTTGAACGATTATTATTTGGTTGGGCAATAATTGCTGCTAACTTATCAGTTCAAGTCTCTTAAACATTTGGATCTATTTATTTTCATCAGGATTACAGTATCTCTACATCCGTAATAATTCTAGTTCTAGTGAATTATCGGATACATATTTTGACATAATCTTGATGTTTACAATTTGACAGTTTCTCTTCTTCTTCCATTCACTTTAAGTTTAAATAAGTACTTAGTTACGTGTTAATGTTAAAAGTACCTAAGTTAGTTTTTTAATTTGTTCATTGTTTCTTGCCTTGTAGCACACTATATATTGATTTCGACCTTCGCCTCAGATTTCTATTACAAAACTTTCAGGGACGGAAAATTTAGGATCTCAGTTTCCTAATTTGTTAAAGGTTTGGTTTTTGCATGTCTGGAAAGCTGGAGAACTTCGAGCATTTCCAATTAGTGTTCATTATCACAAATTAATGTTAATGTCCGAACAAATTTTGTTTAGAAATTAAATTTTTCCGTTATAATGGTTTTTAATTGTCTTGTACAAATATACAGAATTACATTATAAACAGTTTTATTTGTAAATACCCGATTTTAATAAATCACTAGCCCTAGCTTTCTTGTAGAACAAGGCATTAAGAGTGTATTTTGTTGTCTCTAAGTTCATAAGATTTCTTTGTAATATCACCGAAATTTAAATCTAAAATATATACACTGTTTTGAGAGAGATCTTAGGTTCACATATTTTTAAGTATAAACTTTGATTGTGGTAAACATGTCAATCCATTTGCTACATTTATATTTGTAGGTATTCTTGTTTCATTTTCAGTTTTGTTGTGCCCAACATTAAGCTTGGACGTTCCTCCTGTTTCTCCAGTTATTCCAGTCATGTGCTGATTTCACCCATCTTAACTTTACGGCCTTCCTTATGTCGTCACAGCAGCATGTGTTGGATCTTCCCCTCGTTTTTCTGCCTGTCCATGGTCTTCATCGTATAATTTTGATATTTCATTTAATGTATTTTATCCTTGCTACGTGGCCTGCAAAATTTCATTTTAGTTGGGGGACTTCGTTTCCAATGTCTGTGACCTTAGTTCTTTGGCTTATCTAGTCATTTCCCTTTTTATCCCTCAGTGTTACACCTACGATCACTCTCCCCATAGCTCCCTGGGTAACCCTTAATTTGTTGGGTGATCGTCCATGCCTGTGCACTATACCATAATAGCTATTCATTGTTGTTCACTGTAGATGTTTGGAAGGATGAGTTACCTTACGTGCACTTAGGTCATGTAGGTGAGTCCATTGCTGCCTCCCCAGCAACTCCCCAATTTGGGCATCACCCAGGCCATTTAATGCTTTGTATGTACTTGAGGACATCCGGAACTGGGGTGTTGCTGATTTCGGCCATATCAGGCCAAAAGTCTCCCAACATGGATCCTCTGATTGTTGCGAGAGCTATTACTATGTCCAGTTAGTTTAATAATGGAAATGTCTTTGGTATAATGAACGTTGCATGAAAAAACTGTCAATGTATAAAATATTATGTGTTTTATGGGGTCTTGTGATACTGCGATATCACTTTGTGTAAGTTTTCTATAAATAGATTATTCTAGTTCGTTTTTAGAATTAATTTTACTTAGCTTCAATAAATAGCATATCTGCTTTATTCCATTTCATGTAAACTATTGAAAAAGAAGACAATCTTTCTAATTTACAGTGGCACGGCTTGCTGAAAATGGACACCTTATTGATTAATTAGGAAGAAATTAAACAGAATTATTCTTTAAATTAGTAACTAAGTGAATGATTTTGCTAACATGTGGTTGAAAGCTAATTTCATACATGAAGGACTACCGTGTGATATACTTTTTTTTAGTTCTGAAAAATTATAACTCATTAGTAGTTGTTAAATAAATTAAGATCAAAAACGGCAACATGAACTGTGTGAAATTCTATGTAATTTAACTCCCACGCTACGTCTGACTAATGTAATTGTAATTAAAACATAACAATGACGCTTTGACTCTAAAAATGTTCATGTTCAACATTATTTACGTACTACTCTGTATTCAGAGCCTTCAAACGCGTTGCATAAAAATGACCAATCGATGCAAAGGCCTAGAAGCTTGAGATACCAAAATGGTGCTTAACTGCCAGCATTTCCTATAAATTTTTTGTTGAAACTGGAAGGCGACGCCAAAGCAGAACCTGTTAAGTTTTTGCGACGTCAACTGACTAAATTGCTAAACTTTCTTGGCGGTGACATATACGCTCTTAGAGACGTAGTTTCTCAACGAAACATGTAGTAAAATGTCTGTTGCCTAACAATTTTGTTCCCGACATAGGTCATTAATTCATGTTTTGTTGCGTTTCTCAACACATTTTTCTTCCGTGTATAATTAATTATTTTAGCAACGTCTGCCCAATAAAGCTTTTAATACAGACAGTCCAGACCTTACGAAAATTTAAAATGCAGAAGGAGTTTATAAATCTTTGCAAACAGGGGGAGTTTATTAAGGTGTTATTAAAGTGCAGAATTAAGGCAGGCAAAACTGGAATTTTTCATAAAACGAAAGGGACAATTTGCATTAACAGCGTCAATTAGTAAACAAAATTAATTAGAGTTTCTTCAACTACACTGCATGTAATTATTTAAGCCCTAATTTTTAACCCTGCCATTACATCATTACAGCAATTTCATGAATTTGCTCAAAGGTCTGCAACGCGAGGGAGACTGACCCAGTTTCAACCCAGCAGGGAAGTTGAAAGTGGGTCAATGCGGGTCATCAGGGCGCATTTTATTTAATCGGAAGCATCCTGGAATCGATAGAAATGACTAATTTATGCATTATTCTGTTACAGCTATCCTCAAGTCCCTCTGTCAACAGTTCCTATCGGTGAACGTTTCTGCAATCCTATACCTAATGAACTACGAGCAGTACGGCAGAAGTACAGCATCCGCTCAATACTTTCTGCAATTAGCCGGGTATTTGGGGATACCTGTCATAGCGTGGAACGCAGACAATTCCGGACTGGAGCGAAGGGCGTCGCAGTCTTCCCTTCAGCTGCAGCTGGCCCCATCCCTGGAACATCAAACCGCAGCTATGTTGAGCATCCTGGAACGATATAAATGGCATCAATTCTCGGTTGTCACAAGTCCAATTGCTGGACACGACGATTTCATTCAGGCTGTCAGGGAACGGGTCTCAGCAATGCAGGTTTGTGATTTATTTTTAGGATTTACTTGTTTTAGCTTTCGAATTTCTGGCAGACATCCGCTTTCTCAAGTATCTCTTAAATAACCGCGCCCTACACTTCGATAATATATAGGTTAAGGAAAGATTTACGGAAAGTTTCTATGACATATATGATTTACACGGGGACATTCTATGGTCATAAATGACTGGTCTAAATGTAATTATCAAAAATATGTTTCAGAGGCGATGCATATTTTTTTCAATTTAGTGTAAGATTGGATATATTTTCTATTAATTGAAACATAACAGTATGTAGGAAATCCACATGCTAATTAGTCTACGATTACATAAAGAAACACTGATACTATCTAATGTTAAAGCATTCAGCAGCCTCTTAAGTGTGTCAGCTGTTCAGTAAAATTGAAACAGATATAGCGTTAATATCTTTAATCAAAGGCGGCACAAAGTAAACTAAAACGGTCAGTGGTATTATTACGATCAGAGAAGAAGAGATTGTCTCACGCAAGGCGATACTACCGCATCCTGATGAACAATGTCCGTATCTTGAACAATGCATGCCTAGAGTTCTCGAACTTTTACAGGAATGAGATGAATCCCCGGCTTGATATAGCATTGAAACTTTATCCCCTAGGTTTCTTTCACCAACCTGAAGTATAAATCAAACTTTCACCATTTCCATCAAAGTATTTAATAATTTTTCAAAACTCTGAATTCTAGAATCGGAATCGGATTCTCGATTCTAGAATTAGGATCCATTTCAAGATTCTAGCATCGCAATTCAATTTCCAATACTAAAGTGAGAACGTTTTCGAACCGATCAATTGTAGCTATTGGTTATTTGGTTTTTGAATGCTGATTTTCCTTGTCAGTTAGCTACAAAACTAAAATATGCTGTGCCATAGTTTTTTATTTGGTTTCCTTCATAATTACGCTAACTACAGAAAACTTTAACTTTCCTTTGTTAAACATTTATTTCTAAACCAGTTGCAGTAACTAATAGTTAGGCTCCTGTATGCATTCTTCTTGGTGTGCCATTCTTTTGTTATTGCGAAGCCCTCACTTATACATTCAGAACTGAAACCGTCTGCTATATAAAATATACATTCGTATGTATTAGACCAGTATATTTTTCGATGTACGATGAGTGTTCAAATTCAAATCAAAAAGGAATGTCTAAATGCATACTCCATGTGTAGACAATTCCAAAAATTACATTAATTAAAAGTTAGTCGTAAATTTTGTTAACATTTACTTAGCAATTATTTTGGCAGTTATAGTTCCTTAGAAAGCTCTGTTCATTAAATTTCTTACAAATGAAGTCATAAATTCCACTGGAATTCTTACAAAGCTGCGAGAACAGCTAAATTTCTAAAAGTCGAGTGTTTGGGTGGTCGAAATCTTTTAGAGACGGGAGAACTCGTGTAGGAAATGAGCCTTATGTACGACGAGTTGCAACTCTGGTTATTCGTGAAATCGAAGAAAAAGTAACAGTTCGACAAATTTCTGAGAATTTAGAAATTAGGGTACGGAAGTGATGAGAGTATCATCAAAAACAAGCTAAAGTACATTAAGGTGAGAGCCTTGTGAATTCCGCATGTTGACCGAAGAATATAAGATGAATGGTTTCTAAATCGCTTCTTCTTTATTGCAACGATGTAAGAAAGAAGGAGACGAAGTTTTGAACTCAATTGTAACAACTAATGACAACTGGGTATATAATATTATTCCTGAGTCAAAACGTGCAAGCTTGTAATGGTGTCACACCACATTCGTAAAGCCAAAGAAAGCAGAAACTGTATTGTCAGCTGGTATGATGGTAACACTTTTTTGGGATCCTTGGGGGTTCTCTTTGTTGATTTCCTTAAAAACGTCGTTCAATGAATATAGGCTATTCTTACAAACTTTTGCGCGATCAGGAACAAACGGAAGAGAAGACAAAGTTTCTCCAAGCGATTGCTCGTTACCGCTGCAAGAACAAACCATATACAAACTTCAGTGGGAGCGTCTTGATCTTGCTCCAGTCGATTTTTATTTGTTTATCCTACTTAGTAAATGTTTAGATCGAAAAATATTTCAGTCAATGAAGGACGTTATCTTCCTGGAGGATTCTAGAAAGCCTTCAGATCGATGACGCAAGTGACTACGTCGAAGGGAGACTACATCGAAATTGTAATACTGTAATAATACTTTCATAAATAAATTCCTATTTATTTTGAACACTCCTGATAAACAAGAAAATTGGAATTAAGATATAAGATTGCATACTTGAAATATAACCCCTTCTAGGGGAATACATCCTTGGGCCTATATGTTAGATGAAAACAATATACATTTACATAAGTACTTACACCTTAAAGCAGCATATTTATTCATTTTCGTGATTAATGCTAATATCTTAAATAATGGAAATAGGCCTTTAATTAAATTTTAAAGCATGTTGGTATGACAACAATGATCTCATTATTGTATTATTTTTACCTACAAATCTTTTTAGGATTAAATAAGGATTTAATAACTTAGTAGAAAGTTCAATAGGTATCTGATACCTTCCAAGTAATAAACATAGAAAGTCATTTGAATGAAATATGTTAATTCATATATCGGAATTACTTGCTAACATGCTGCTTCTTAAAAGAAGTAATTAAAGCAGAGGCGCTGCTAGAAGAATTGCTTCGGGTGCCGGATCTTCTGTAGACTGAATTATGATAACAGCTGATATTGTTAAAAAATAAGTAATGAAAAGGTTTATTTGTCCAACCGTATACAGGAAAGTGGTTCACTACATAGCTGTATCGTAGACCACTAAATATTTCAAAGTATTTCACTTATAGTTTAGCCTGGCCAACATACTTGAAACCCTGGCCGAGGATTGCTCACAAGTAAGGTGGCTTAAGTATGGACGGAGCTCATTCTTAACTTGAACTCCGCGTTTGCAATATCGGTACAGTACGAAAAAAACAGTAATAGTAGCCTGTGAGCTTAACTATGGAATTTAAATCTACAATTAAGAATACTTAGAATGAGCAACAATGGCTATATGTAGTAAAACTTTTCTTTTAAACAGCAATCGACTGTCGCGTTGTTTGGGTGAAGAATCTAATAATGGTCGAATTTTTCAGAATACCACTATGTCGCTGCCAAAGAATAGCACTTCCCATAAACTAAAGGCTGTAGATTTTACAATAACCAATCACACTAGATCCAATCATATTCTGTACAATATTATAACAGTGTCAGAATGATGATTGATTCAGTTTTTTTTATAATTGATTATATGGCATAGTATGATTCTGATATCTCACGACAATTCAATTTTAATTTTCATTAGTTACATTAATAAGCAGTTGTATACATTGCAGCAGATTTTTAAATTTTCCTTAAAACACACACATTTACGAATACAATGCATGACGGAAAATTCTTAGTTGAAAATGTACTATCTAAAGATATACGCATTGTTTTAATTTTATCAATTTAGGAAGCTCTGTTGATATTTTCTCAACTTATTGGTTCAAAAGGCATAGAACTGTTTGCGAAGTTTAGCTCCAACCTTTTTCCATAACATTTGAAGAAAGTTAATCATCTTAATTTTTAATCACTAAACTGTATAGGTCATGTAATAATTATAAAGTTCACGCTGTAAAAACATTTACCTTTACAGGAGCGATCTCTTGAATATTAACTTGACTTAATAAATAAAACTTTCTAAATTACAACACAAAAATACAGGTTGTCAATTTGATAGCGTACAGTATTGCTGGAAGTAAAGTAGGTATTGAACTTTTCTAGAAAACGTTTCTATAACATGGAGGGGGAATCATTATGATTCTTTGAGGGAAATTAAATTTGCCTTGGTGTAAAGAACAGCATATACAATAAAATTAATATTTGGCGGTTGTGTACTATAAGTACATCACTTGCCCACATAACCAAAGTTACCCAAAAGATAACTAAAAGTTAACCTCTCAAAAATACAAGGTCACTATTAGTCAGCCAAAAGTTAACTTCTAGGTGAACTAGGTCACAAATTAGTTAATCATAGAGCAACATTAAGACATTCTCAAGTTCTCTAAAAAGTTAACCATAGAATATGTACAAAAGCTAACCTTGAAAGTCAGCTATTGGTTAACCATGAGATGCCCAAAAGCTAACCATGAAAGTCATCGTTTTGGTTAACTATGACAGACATCCAAAAGCTAACCCTGAAAGTAATTTTCCAGACTTTTTTGCAAATGCCTCTTCATTTTATTTGGTTTCGTACAGTCAACAGACAAAATATTTAAACAAATTAAAAATTATGGTCGCTCTTTGCCATTAACGACTGTATTTATAAAACAAATATTCAAATACTCCTTACAATATTTCATAGGTTTTGCTTTGCAAGTGTTGGCAGCTTCTTTATCTGTTGATGCACATGTAGTTGCACGTTCAAAATTACGTTTAAACCCGATTGAATACTTTTCCATATTTGTGCACACTTGAAATCAGAACACAAACAAAATATTAGGCGTGTCCTTGCTACTACGCTTACTATTAAACTAACCTAACTGAACACGCATCATGGTTTAATACGTTCTGTCCCCTCTGGCATAACTTCGGGACGGGTCTACAGCTCTCGGTATAGTTCGAGATTTCGTCTTGTTAGAAAGGGAGGCATGTATCATAACATATTTAAAGACGAGGCCGCGAAACCTAAAAGTTTGGGAAACTCTCATCTAGCTAATTTTGAATCGTCAAAAGAGAACAAAAACTTTGTCTCACGTTTCATACTTCATCCCTATATTTTTTAGTATAAATGACAACTTTGCATTTACAGGATCCCTAATGAAAATTCTATTAAATTTTGTGTCCTTGTAGATAAAACGTTTTACACTATACTTACTGCTGAACACTTTATAGAGTATTACACTTTTTCTGTTTTACAATGACAACTGAAACACTGTTTAAAATAAGAGCAAACTTTGTTCATAGCAAACGATTTTAAACGCGTAAAATCCTTTTGTTTTAAATTCACTTAAAACAACTTTCACCTATTAAAGAGATTATGCCAGTTTTGCTGTTTGCTTTTAATCATCATCCTCCAACATTAACTCACTTTAACTACAAACCGCCGACAATTGTAAAGGTCTATAAGGTCTAATGGTCTGAAACAAAGGATTAACTACAGGTCAGGCTGTCTCGACATTTCGTCTTTATTTTGTAAACTTGCGATAATACAGAGGTAATTCCTGTGCCGCGGTAAATCGTACATTGTAAGATAGGATGGTGTCAGCAAATTTAACTTTATTTTATTAGCAGAGTAGATATTTTAACTTTATGATATAAATTTGTATGTGCTTGGGATTTTGCTTCTAGCTTCTGTTGTTAGCATTTATCATATAAAAATGTCAAAACAAGCAATTTTTTATGTGACAACATATATTAGTTACATTTTGTTATTTACGATTTACTATCGGATCAACAATCTAGATATTTTCTACAAGTTTGTTATATGTATAGCCAACATATTTACAATCACGTTTTTGAGTCACAAATCTAAAAGCAAAGACGTTGTAATGTGTTCCCAAATTTTACAGAATATACAGCAGTGGTAAAATTAGTCCTAACACAGAAACTTCTGTGAATTTATAATCAGCTTTTATACTCAGTGACATGGAAATCGCAACACCAAGAAGGGGTAGGAGTGTTTTGACCAAACTTGGCAGAAACGTTTAACTACTGAAAGGTAGTAATTGATTAAAATTTTAAAGCAAAAGAACAAAATATAAACATAACTTTTATTAATAATGGTTTGGTCCCCCCGCTATTGGTTACACACTCCTTCACTCTTCGTGGCATCGTTTTTAGCAGACGGCCGATATCCTCTTGAAGTATTGTGTCCCAAGCAACCTGTTTTTCGTACTGTAGAGCTTGCAGCGTCTGCGGAGGATGCAGCAAGCTCCTCAGTATTCTCCCCATAATGTCCCAAATATGCATGGGTGGCCATGGCAAGAGATTGACATGAAATGAAATAATATGGGGTTCTACCACTTCATCCACATATCGCTTGGTGTTCACATTGCCTCGGATGAATAACAAACGTCACCTACTCCCATAAGTTATAGCACCCCATACCATAATCCCCACAGTTTGGTGCACATGCCTCGCAACAGAAAATTCAACATTGCGACGTTCTCCACGTGTTCCTCCTGACCCTCATACGGCCATCATGCATCCCCAAACAGAATCGGGATTCATCACTAAACACCACCCTATGCCATTCTAGGTTCCAGTGCGGTCGCAACCTACACCACTCCAAACATTGCTGTCGGTGTTGAGCCGTTAGTGGTAACACAAGATGTGGCCGATAGGATTGCAAGCCGAAAGCTCTGATTCTACGGTAAACCGTTCGTAGTGTTACAGGACGACCTTCGTTAGCTAATCATTGATCGGCAATTAATCTGGTACTGTAGAATCGGTCTCTTGCTGCCATAAGTCGAAGATGGCGGTTATGTACCTCATTTGTTCTTCTTCCACACCCGGTTCCTCTTCTGCGACGTTCCTGGCCCTCCCTAGTCCATGCCTGACAGCAGCGCATGATGGAGAATTGGTTATGGTTAAAGCGATTTGTAATTTCTCGGAACGAAAAATCACCTTCGCGCAAACCAACAATACGATCTCTGTCCAATTCGCTTAATTGGCGGTAATTTTCACGTTGGTGCATTCTAGGCATGATCACACCCTCAAAGCAAACAATCAAAAGCGAAAACAATAAACTAAAGAACTGAGCAAAATCTCGCAAAACATGCACTCATAAAATTGTTAGAAAAAATGAAAGAACTGTCAGATAAGCCATTATCACTTGATCCATATGAATGAAATTTTAATCAATTGCTAGCATTTAGTAGTTAAATGTTCCCCCCTTCTTGGTGTTATGATTTCCATGTCACTGAGTATATAATGTATTAAATAGCATTTACAACCTTTTTTTAATATACGCATTAAAATATAAGTATACACAGCATGCTAAATTATTAAACAACTTGTATGAAATCCAATCTGTATGTTTCTCAGGCGCCGTTTTCAGCATTTACACATTAAACAAAATTAAAGTTATTACAGATATTGTAAAAAAATTGGCATTTTTAGAATAGTGGGAGTATTGAATGAAAATTAAATCTCTAGATTTCTTGAGCTGTTTGTAGTACATAGCTTCAGATATAAAATACTGTAGAATATAAAAAATCTCACAGACTAACAATTATTGGAGAACTAGGTGAACCCGTGGGTCACTCTACACGCTATGTTTGAAAGGTTCTTCAAAACACTGCAAACAATCAGTGAAATATATAAAATGTTTTGATATTTCCTGCGTGAAAAGCTTTTATACGCTTTTACCAGATAGGGCACGACTAATTCTAAATTAGTGCATTAGAGCCCCCAAATCAGTTTGTTACTTCGGATGTTTGTTATAAGCAGTTTATATACCAAAAAAGAAACAATTAATAAAGTAATAAGGCGTGAAAATACTTTTTAGAGGACTTATACCGAAAATAATGTTTGTGTCCAAGTCTATGAACTTATACAAATTTCTACAATTTTAGAAAAACGGTTTGAAATTATTAAAAACTCCAAGTATGCCTGCATGTAGTTTGTCATAAAAGCTTGAAAGGTGAAATTGGTACGATAAATGTTCATTATAATCAAAAGATTGTTATAACTAGTGGACTGTGTTTCGGGGCTTTAATATAGGTACACTGTAACCTATAGATCGCTGTAAACGGGTTGTTTAAAAGCGGTTTCTACTAAATTTAGAGTGCGTCATTTACATCTCAATACAGATTCTTGATTTCTTAAAATCATTATGGCAATAATTATTAATAATCGCTTAGCAAGACGTTAGTTTCCAATAAAATTGAAAAGTTGAGGTTGCAGCAATTTTATTATAATTAATCATTAACAGCCTTCTTATCCCGCTGTTGGACATCGGCGTCTTCTCTGTTACGTGTTTCTCCTCAGCACTAAGGTAGAAGACTTACAGTTTAACGACGAATTCCAAGCCAGAATCAAAGTTATGTTCAGAAAGCGAGCGCTCTACCGACTGAGCTACTATCACACTTCATTATTATTATAGTAGGCTTTAAATAACTAGCCAAAAAATAAATCATCGGTTCTTGGAATATTTGCCCAAAAAAGCACTAAATAATAACAAATAACAGTAAATGGCGGTAGCTACTAGAATTAGACTGAGATTATTCGTTTTTGAAATTACAATTGACTCCAGTCAATTTATAAAAATGTTATTTTTCGTACAATATTTGGGAAACGTTAAAAACCAGATAATAGACATTTCCTGAGGAGATGATCTATCAGCAACTAATGGTTTTGATTTTTGAAGTTTCCAAACGAAACTTTGAGTTTTGGTGATGATTTTCCAATCCAGTGTATGTTTACACTTTTACAGTATGAACTAAGTCTGCGCACAATACAAAAATTCCCGTCCCAGGCAAATTTTACGCAGATCTTCTTGTTTCGCAAATTCTCATATAACATTTGTCGAAATGTCTCTTTGTTCACGTTCAACTCATCTGCCATCATTCATAAGAGCAATTAGGCGATGTTAAACCACAATTACATAAACTCTTGCGACCAAAATGGCATCTCGAGAGATAGGCGGATGTCCCCACCTTCATATTTTTAAACTATTCAAACACAGCGCTCCTGAAGGTGTTATTACCGTACAATATAAGTATCCTAATTTACAGCAAAATTTAATATTTACTCGTTGCTCCATGACGACTGACACAAACAGAATATGTGCGCTAGCGGCCTGTGCAAAAATTAACAACTGTTCGAGCTTTACTTGATCACTCACTATTATATACTGCATACGGTTACTTTCGCGTTTTCAAAAAGTATCCAAAATTTTTCATAAAAATACATACAGTCTACCATGGTAGTTGTGGAATTAACGCTATAAATACTTTAAACCGCTGAATGATAACCGCTAAAATTATATTGAGATTATTCTTTTAAAACTATTATGGAATTTGGTCAATTTATATAAATCCCATTTTTCCAACAATATTTAGTAAATAAATGTTTAAACCTGTATAATGGGCATTTTATCTGTAGATGTAGAACACTCAGTATGGAAAAATGTTTCATTTCAAATTTCTGCATTATGAAGTTATTGATATTTTAATAGAATTGAAATTACCAGATATAGTATACTTCAAAACCTGTATATCGTTTATGTAAGTTATTTATAGTAGCCAAACTTAATTTTAAGCTGGTATTCCTATTTAACTTCGGCTATAACGTACTATACAATCCCAGATAACAGATAATCTGTTGTAAAAGTGTGCAATACAGTACAACTAAGAAAATATACATATTAGAGAACAAGAATCTCTTCAATTAATATAACTATTTTGGCAGAATAGGGCTAAATTTCTTGCAAAATAGAAGCTAATTAATATGACCATTTACGATTTGTTGTGATAAATACAGAAACCGCTTTTAACGAACCCGTTTACAACGATCTATCGCTTATACAGAACCTATATTAAAGCCCCGAAACACGGTCCACTAGTTTAAATGTAATTGTTTATCGGAACTAATAAACCGGGTTTTCGATTATAATGAACAGCGTTTATCGTACCAATTTCAGCATTCAGTCTATTATAACGAACTACATGCAGGTGTATTTGAGGTTTTTAATAATTTGGAATCGTTTTTCTAAAATTGGGAATAATTTGTATAAGTTCATAGAAGTTCAAGTTGATTTTAGTGTCTCAAATCATCAGAATTTCTTGGAAGGTTTGCCTTATCTGAAAGTCGCGTAGATGTACCGAAACGACACTAAACACGGTTAATAAAACAGGGTCAGCATAATTTCAAAATCCAACAATTAATTAGTGATCAGTGTGATAAACCCATTGTTAGCTATTAGTGATGAAGACGAAGAAAGTGAATGTGACTGGTTTCTGCATCAAAAGTGTATAGCCAGTTACATACTATTTGACATTTTTTACAAAATAAGGTCAGAATGTGTCGCCTAAAATATGGAACAGTTTTGTTGATATCAAAAATTATATAGAAGACTTGAACAGAAACATTTTTTATCGAAGTCCACTAAATGGTATTTTTATGCCTCATTACTTCATGAATTGTTTTTTTATATGTACACTGCTTATGACGAACATCGGAAGTAACAAACTGATGTTTGAGCTCCCTTGAGGTTCGATATAGGCGACGTCTTTTGTATGTGTATCTCCGAGCTAAATACCTAAATGTTTGTAGTTTAGGTTAAGATAATGAAAAGTGACGTTACATAAGTATACGAAGCCTCTTTTTGTAATAAGTAAATTGCACAGGAAATAATACAAAGGTAAATTGTTAACACAAATCTACTTAAGG
Organism: Limonius californicus; assembly: GCA_014611495.1. Classification (NCBI taxonomy): domain Eukaryota; kingdom Metazoa; phylum Arthropoda; class Insecta; order Coleoptera; family Elateridae; genus Limonius; species Limonius californicus. The sequence continues at coordinate 10,180 of JABXWE010011259.1, read as the reverse complement.
AAAATGTAGTGTTATGTTTGCTAAAAAATACATACCAGCTAGCACTATTTTCATGCCAAGAATCGGCATATTGCTGTCGGCCAAAATAAGTTGCCAAGAGACAGTTTGGTCGTTTAAGAACCCGAATTTGAATTTAGTAGAACAGTTCCAGCAGTGGGTATGGCTGTGTTATTAGCGGCTAATATTGAAATTGGAGTTCGACGAAAAGTCGAATTTTTAAATGAGATTGGCAATAAACTAAATGAAGAACCTGTGTCAACTAAAAAAACTATACCAGTAGCATCCTGTACAGTTAGAAGAGTGCCCTTTGAAATTTGCGAAGCAACAGTGACACAATTCTGTGGCTTGGGTCCTAGTTCTTTGAAAATGGACAAGGGGGACCATTACAATTTCTTGCTTGATTACCAAAATTGGAATGGTAGGTACAAGATGAACTCTGTGGCTGAGCTAATCGATTTTTGACGGGAAATTGAGGATTCCAATGCCGCTCGTAACGTGATGGAGCCTCTGGTAACGATTACATGGCGTTTCTTGGGGAGTTAAATACTCATTTTTCCCAAAATTCGTAGATGAAACTGATCTGTCAATGGTACTGTCAGCGCAATTGTCAACTTGAGGTAAGGTATGCTGATGTAAAAGTGTAAAAAGTGTATCGAGATGGTCTGCCACATCCCTCAATGGCAAAGCGGCGGAATTCAATGCTTGAACCTTTAAATCTAATAGCAATTTAAATATGAATAATTCCCTAATAAAAGGTTCTGGCATATTTAAATCTTCTGATAATTTAAATATTTCCTGAAGCAAATTTTGACAGTTGCATTAAACTTTAGTGAATGCAGCAAAATCGAAATTTTTTCCGTCAAGGGTTGCGCAAAATGTTGGATTAACTGCGCTTTTACGGTATTAAAGGGTTTAGCCCGTGGAGGCTCGAGAATACATGAACGTACCTTTGCTTTGACCTCAATTGGCAAGTGTGTAATAAATTTGTCGAATTTTTCTATTTGATTGTTAATGTTATGTAAGCGAAAATAACAATCAAGGGTAATGAAATACATACGAATGTCATTGTCGAATTCAGTGGGCCAACTTATCTGTGCGAAAATCCAGCGATGGTCGCTTGAGCTGTCTCACACAAACGGTGGCAAAACACTGAAGGCGATTGAGGAATTCGTTGTAGCCGTTGAAAGTAGTTGTCATCTGAAACGTCGAGTAAAGGGCAATCGTCGAAGATATCCTTTTGTAACGTCGGGGTCACCAAAATATTGTTATCTGGGTTGAGTTCCAGACTCCAATACAAAGATAAAAACAAGCTTTAGGAGTTGTGTTGTTTATTTTACGGAAAACTCGTAACTAACCAAACAAGACCAAAAACATAACAACCCCGAGCAAGGCGACCAGATAAATGTAGTGCAAGCGCACTACAGTACCTACTGATGGCTTTGAGGTTTGACTTCTGTTGGTGTGGCTCTTAACGAAAAAAAAATAGTTGAGACAGTCGAACGCGAATACGGACTTAATATACAGATTATGCCGTCAATAAAATACAGTTTCCTCTTTCCTGGGGAAAACACTTTTTGCGTGAAATAAAACCCAGGGAAACCGCAATTGGGAAGGGTTTTTCGGTGGCTGAATATTGAATTAATTTTAGTGTCTATAGTGGAAACACTTGAAATAAATAATAGTCACAAACTGGAGGCTGCATAATATAACCTTTCGAAACTTCCTTCTGTTTGTAACGATTCAGAGTAGAACATCTCCCTTTAGACTGTCTAACGATGTCAAATGTTATCATAACGAGCTATGCTTAACATATATTCTCGGAAAATTTTCAGAATTTATCAGATCCTTGTTTTCAGCTTTTCAGCTGCAGAAGGCGAATGTTAACTTTGTAGATTTATTATATGGTTTTGGTCTTCCGTGAGTTTTACATTTTGGTTCCAATGAGTCAGTTTAAATTATTTTGTAGAGGTTTTCTTAATGATAATTAATTAACGCTAAATCTGCCCTTGTAGAACTGAAAAAACAATTAATTTTAGCAAAGTGGAACGTCGGGTTTTGTTTCATCCCCTGAACAGTCCTCACCAAATTCAGCGAAGCCTTTTCACAATAAAATCCTTTGTATACAAGTTCCCTTTTCATGTGTTTTTCTTTAGATCTCGGTTTAAGTTGCAACATGAAATATCCGTGTGATTTATATGATACTGCAATGTTATTGGTGGTGATTCATGGCGTTATATGTGGTATTTTCTTATGGTTTATTTTGTTGCTTTTATTCGCCTTTTCTGGATAAATTTATGTTACAAAAACCTTAAGCTGCGCGCGTATAAATCAAACTTAGAGGGAATACTCTAAGAAGTGTTTTTTACCAACTTAACAATTTCTAATTATAATTTTGATTAAATTTAATTAAGCGTTTGTTTAGAATACCGTGAAAATTGCTGCTCCCGGCGCTTAAATTAAAATTATTTTCCTTGCGCTACATAAGAAGGTAGGAATAGGAAGGTGCTATACTCTTTAAAGAGAAAATCAAGACCTTGCGAAAATTTAATAACGCGAAAACAAGGATCACTATATTCATAAGTAAGCAAACTCTTCTTTTTACGAAATTTCAATGCTTGCTTTAGAACTACGATGTTTGTCTGGGGCTTGAAGTGCAACCCGAATTCGCTGCAATATCTCAACGGGCTCTAAATTTGCACGAGACTCTACGTCTTCCTCTACAGTTTAAAAACACCCGAGAGATTTTCTGCAAAATTACACGAATAGAGTTTTTATTAGTTTTCGTTTTGTTGGGTATGCACAATTTAACTTTTCCGGAAAATTCATGAGCGGTAACAGTGAGGAAGGGTCTCCAAAATCTAGATATAATGCCTTCGGAATTGCTGAATGTTAGGCAAACTTAAAATCACCACAGGTGCTTCATCCTCCCTCAATGGGATTTAAAGAAACTCATGAATCAAAGGGAAACTTTGCCTTCGAGACCGCTTTAGATAAAAGATGCATCAAAAATTCGCGATTCCCGCAGAATCTGAAGTTCTGTATCTTTCCGTTAGGAGAATGAAAAATTTGAACTTGCGGATTTAATTATAGTCTTTTTAATAACGTTTACTTTAAATGCTTTAGAAGCTTACACAATATAATTAAACAAGATTGCTCTTTTTCTTTCCGTGGAATTTTGTCGTTAACGCCACTTTAAATGAGCAAATCTTATTACGTCAAAGGCAGTTTTGCACTTTGAACTGAAGAATAGAAATTTTTCTGAACAAAGACTACTTTAGCTCCTTAAAAGAATCTGCTAATGAGAAGTGCGAATTTCAAATGACAACTAGATTTAATAAAATTCTGCAGTTGTTTCATTAAAATATATTCAAATTTTCAAGCTTCCTGACTGCAACTGGCAGAGGAATCGGATTAAAGTCCTTATAGCGTTAATTCCACGACTCCCAAGGTGGCTGGTTCAAGTTCTGTAACTTTCACCTTGGATATTAATCGCATTTTCTATTAAAGTGTTAAGTCTTCTGTACACTTGATTTTTAGAACGTAAATGCTTGATTCACTGGTAACTTTTGAGCATCTACCGCATATTCTAATATAAATTGTGTTCTAAATATTATTTTATTACTATTTGCAAAATCAGTTTAATTATCAGAAAGCAGGAAATACAAGAAAATAGATACAAAGAAATATCAAACAATACACAGAGAAATAAAAAGAAAAATAACCAATGCCAAAGCAAAATGCCAGGAAATAGAGCAACTGCAAGAAAAACATGACGATTTTAATTTTCATAAACGAATCAAGGAATTAACGAGGAACTACAAAAAAGCTAGACCAGTAGGAGTGACAAACTACAATAATAGAGTCATTAGCATTACAACATAAGATGAAAAAATAAGAGTACGGGAAACATACACTCAGGAATTCTTCGCTGACACAAGACCAACAATTTACAGCCAAGATAATGCAAATAAAGAAGAAGTGCCAGATATCCTAGTAGCCGAAGTTGATAAAGCAATAAAGACTATAGGAAAGGCACCAAGGCCGGATGACATTAAATCTGAATTCATAAAACTCTTTGACGCTGAAGACGTTAAATTACTAACAAAACTAATACACCAACGAGGTAGCATACCAGAAGACTGGCTAAAGTTGATATTTACCATTATCCCTAAAAAACAGAACAATCAGTATCGTACAATCAGCCTCATGAGCCACGCACTAAAGATCTTCATACGGATTATATACGAACGTATAAAGCCAAAGTGTGAAGATCACATAAGACACACACAATTTGGGATTACAGCCGGCATGGTAACCAGAGAAGCACTATTATGTATAACAGTCTTAGCGAAGAAATATATATATACTTACATATATATGCCTCATTGACTATAAAAAGCATTTGACAAAGTCCAGTATGTGCAAGTTATAAATGTTAATATCAAATAATGATAAACCTATACCGGCAACAAACTGTGACAATCAAAATAGACGAATATCTCGTGAGAAAAATCATGTATTTAGGAAGAATTATTGACGAACTTTCCGACACCAACACGGAAGTAAGATCCACGGTACTAGAAGGTGGCGAAGCTTGAACACTAAAACAAGACACATTCAAACGATTAACTGCAATTGAGGTGTGGTCCTATAGGAGACTGCTCGGAATCCCATGGACAGATCGAATAACCAAAGCTGAAGTGCTTAACAGACTAAACAAAAATACCACAGAAATAGAGAACATCATCAAAAGAAGGAAGGTAGCATATTTAGATATGTCATGCGACTTGATAAATACGATATACTCCAATATACATAATGCAAGGTAAAACTGAAGGAAAAGACGCCAGGGGAAGGTTAAGAACATCCTGGATAAGTAACATCAGAAAATGGACTGGCCTAAATAAGGAAAGACGTATACATACAGCTAGAGACAGATACAAATATACCGTTTTCTTTGCCAACCTCAGACACTGAGCCGGCAGCAGCAGAGACTCCGATATAATTGTCTTCCACTTCTATAACTAAATACTTTTGCTGGTACATACGTTGTAAGGAGCTGTTACCCAGTGATAGTCAGCTACGTAATTTCTTAAACATTTGTTATAAAGTAGAAAGTTATTTCAATTAAGCCTTAACGATAGGTCTAGAATGTTATAGCTCTTCAGTAGATTCGTATCACCACTGTTGTCCAAAAGATTCATAGCAAGCATGCTTGGATGCACTTCTAATTTATTTAGGTATTTTGCACTACACTCACTCACTTTTACTTTGACTAAAACCACTTTCAAGACGTCGTGACTGTTGGGTATAAACCATGAAGCGTTGGGCATGGTTCGGAACACATTCCAGTATTTCAGATTGAAGCAGAACCCCCCTACTGAATACCGTAAGTCCAGATGGGCTTTGTACACTAGTAATTTGTTGTTGAGGGAAAGACTCAAATTGCGTCCCAGAAGCTAATAGAGTATTCTCAGTTTGTATCCAAGTTGTTTTCTTCTGTTGATGATATGAGTTTTCCATATTAGCCTTTTATCTAACTACATGCCTAGATATTTTACATTCTTTGCTTGTGGTAGGTTGTGTCCGTTTGTATTGACTTGGGGCAACAACCCTCTACACTTTGTGAAAGTCACATGTATAGACTTGATTTCGTAGATCTGTATGCGGCATAGTCTCGTCCACTGGTGTATTTGATCTAAACTGTATTGGAGCATCCTCGCGGCTGAGTTGGGATTTTTGTGTTTTGGAAGCATAACTTTGTCGTCAGTAAATGTTACCATGCGTTTATGTTCATTTGCAAGCACATATAGCGCACAAGGAAGTACTTCTTTAAGTTTATAGAGCAGTTCCTCATACCAATCCTTACCAAAGGTTTAGCTCACGTCGAGGAATGCCTTTGCACAATGCCTCTCTTCTTCGAATGTCTCGTTGATGAGCTCAGTTACCCGGTGGGCGTATTCAATCTTACTGTGGCCTTGCTGAAACCGAACTGATGTTCAGAATTCAGGTTACTTTCTTCACTTGCAGTTGCGATTTTCTGAGTCTGTATGCGCCAATGTTCCAACCTCTTTGCGAATGGTAGCGATTGGGGTTTTGGGATTTCTAAGGTTTCCAGAGGCTTTCCATATGGAATAGTCGGTTTTTGATGTATTGATGCGGTTTTCCAGATACTCATTAAATGATATGCTCTTCAGATTTCTAGTAGTTCGGAATTTTTCTCGGATCTGTAGGCCAATAAATTGGGGCATATGTCAATATGTGGCGAAGGTGGAGTTCTTGCGAAATTTTATAGCGCAACCTACTTCTACTGGGGGTTGTTAATCGAGATCCCCATAATGTATTCCTGGCACTAAAATGGCCACCAACCAAAACTCTATGACCAAGGGAATTTATGTATACTATAGTTCCTTTAGAAAAATAGATAGTACTTTTTGAAAATACTGAGATATCCGTATGAGGTTTGGCAGGTTTTCCAGGATTGACACTGAAGTACTGAGGTCACATGAAATTATATAAAAGTAATCTTCAGGACGCCGCTACCGACTTCATTAGAAACTTTTAGGATATTGCAATAAGTGTAAAGTGTAAAGTAAATGGAGATCCATCATGATCAGCCTTTATCGCCCCACTGTTGGGCATCGACCTCGTGATTCTCATCAGCTAAGGTAGAAACACGGACAGATACCTATAAGGTAGTTTAACATCTAATCCGAACGACAGAAATTCCAGAGAAGGGTTTTAGCATTAACATCCCACGGTCGTAAGCGGAATTGCGAAATGGTATATGGAGGGTTGCAGACAAGATTTTTATAAACAGCGTAGTCAGTTTTGCTCAGAAAGCAAACGCTCTGCTAACTGAGCTACCACCATACATATGAAGATTACTTTACTAAACATCAAATATTTGTTATTTTCCTTAAATTGTGTATCTTTCTATAGCAATCCATCTAGTATGGGGGTGGTTTTCAATTTTGTGCTGATTACTAATACACCTACATTGTTAATTAATGTTCTGTTTTTACTAGTGTATTGTCGCTGGTGGTGTAAAACATATTAAAGGTTTATTCCAGGCATCACGTTCCAAGCAACGGTAAAGTAATAAATTTCATGCATATTTTTAGGAAATACTAGAATGCTGTATATCGTCAAACAGCACCATCTACTGGTCAGAGCTGTGATCAAATTCTTCCACCAACTATAAGAAACTATATACAAAAATTATATTCAATTGAATAGCAATGTTTACTTTTTTGAAAGCATCATAGGGAAAAGTATGAACATCCAGTAAGGACAAATCGATTCAGATCTCTACACAAAGTTGGTTGGTTTGTGATTGGGCGAGATCTAGGACACGGTTTTTTAAACATTCCGCGCACATGTGGCCCATTGCGCAGCCTCCGTTTCAAGATGGCATATCTGGAAGTAATTCCACTCCAGGACGGATTTTTAACATGTTGCATATTATCGAAGTGGCACAAGATCTTAGGCAAGGCGATCATAAAAGTGAAAACTATAAACCTCATTTGAAAAAATGAATTTACAATCACAGACCTTATATTATATGTATAAATAGAATAAAAGGCATATTCTGCCTGGCATATTCATATGAAACATAATAGAAATTAATACATAGTTGCTTAGGAATTTCTAGAAAGCGTTGCCTGCAGTTTTAGTTGATTATTAAGTTCCTCATTGGTAACACTACAAATTTATCGCGTGAAAATCGATAGTAGCACATTCTAGGAAAAATATTCATAAATAACGTCTTCAAAATACTGACAAAAACAGTTACAGCCGCATTTTCACATAACGGAGTACTAAGAGACCGTGAAAAAATTCGATATATTGAGTACTCAAAATTGCTTAAATACGACAGAAATGAATGCAGTAATTTAGAATTGTTTATTTATAAGTAAGTACACATACTTATATTATTACTTAAAATCTTTCCACATACACTTAAACAATTTCTGCTACGTTTCGACATTTATGATTTTAGTGATAGGAGTACGCTACGCAAGAATGCAAATGCAAATGCAAACTATTTTTTTGAAAAACATATGTAAGCTTTAATTACAAATTTATGCGCATTCACTAACGATTATTGGTGCACAAAAACTTGGAATATCCTCTGCACCATGACGGTGGTAAAGTAAGTATCAAACTGCGAGAACAGCACAATATACACGATATTGGAATATACAGTACAACTTTATTATCTCTAATGGAAAAGTAGCTGGTCTTTAAATTTTAAACTAGAAAATATTTTGATATAAGGGGACAAAATAACGTTAAAAGGGTTCCCATTGTGAATATCCTGGAAAAAAATTCGATAAATGGCGAAAGAAGTATGAAATAAAGAAGATCAACTGTAAATTCTAATACAAATCTCTTAATTACGGGTTAAAATGTAAATTTAATTACTTTTCACAGTTCCACCTAAGTTTATCTTTTCTTGTTGGGCGATTATAGTCCCTATAAAATGTATGCTATTTTAAAGTAGCTCTTAATGCAAAAGATATTAAAATTTTAACCTTTTCAAGCTTATTCAACCACCCGAAAAACAACAACAATGGTTCATAAACGCCGAGAAAAACACAATACATTAAAAGCGGTGGCTGTTTACGATAGAATGATGCTGCAAAGCAGCAAACAACCATTATTTTGGTTACTTTTTATCTTCTGTAACAAGCATGATGTTGACAAGTAGTGTTTCTTTATAGTTAGGTTGGAGGCCAAAAGCCGATTGTGGTGAAGATTGATAGTAGTCATACGATAGCCCTAAAACCCCGCTGTGTTTGTACTTTGAGGATACTGAACTGTCGTTCCACTGATTAAGACCCCTTTTATAAACGGTGTATATCAAAGACATTTTGCTTTCAGGATATTCGTTTTCTAGAGCTGACTGGCGGGTAGTAAATATGTTTTCTTTGCAAGTAAATATAGACAGCTTCAAAATAAGATGTACTAATGACCGTAATGGACACTCCTGTATCGCATTGCTCAGCATATAAAATGATTAAAATTTAATAAATACTTTATAAGCCTCCGAATCTGTTAAAATAAATACAAAAAGAAAATTATTAAAGGATAGTATCCAACTTTAGTTGTCTCAACTTTTTCGTTGCAGTACATAGAGCGTAGCCAACAGATTCAGCTAGTTTTCTTAATTTAGATACAAGAATTATGTTTTTATTATCCCCCACAATATTAAATCTTCCGTTTTACTTAATTCAGCTTTTATTAAAGAAAAAGTCGTAAAGGGAGAAACCGACTCATAAGATAAAACCTTCACATGGCATGCTGATAAATCAGTTTACGAAGGCTACAATTATTTTAACAATAGAGGGTTTGCTCTGTTGCTATCTACTATATATGTTAATCCATTACTTATTGTAATATTGAGATTGATATGTTAATTTTGTTATTAACGTCTTGATTATCTATATTCCGTCGAAGCCTAATGCATTACGCTGGATTTAAATATCTCACTTTCTTTCACTTTCTACCCACGTATCTAATTTCATCAGCTACGAAGCTGCTATAAGCGGATTATGTATAACTGCTTTTACATAATAAATCCAGGGCATTTAGGCGCCACATTTCGTACATAAGAAATGTATACGTCAATAATAGAACAACAGCCTGAGTTGGGCTGATTCCTTCTCCCTCATTTTGCTAGTACTGTAGATAATGTTTTAATAATGCAGAATAAATTCTTGTTATTTATGCAACATTTAACACTTATTTACTAAATTGGGCATAGTAAACAGAAGTGTAGGCGGGTGATATTTTGTTTTGTAGATCAGCCTATGAAAATCTAATTAAATAGGACGTCCTTGCTATAACAGTCTAATGTTTTGAACGCTGAGCAGTTGCCCAGTAAACCAAAATATGAATGGAGTATTAAATGCCAATATATTCAGAAAACAGTAGAATGATGAGATAGCCAAGGAACGAGATAGCTGCGTCTACTATCATCAATATATTAAACTCATGCGTCCAGAATGTTATTTTTTCAAAAGCACTTACTCGCTACTTGCCCATATTTATAGTCCAGTCAATAGGGAGTAAAAAAGGCCTTTTGCCTACGAAAGGTGGGGTAGTAATAATTTTGACATATGTTATTTAGTTCCGGGTCCCGATGAAAAATCTAAGTTTTCGACCTTGTGGGGGG
>JABXWE010011258.1:0-28830 GCA_014611495.1 Limonius californicus | reverse complement strand
CAAACCGCAGGAAGTACAAATACGTTTACTTCTCCAGAGTATATTTACCATGTAGAATAGCTCCCGGCTTGTTATTGTTTTGCAAGGCAGAACGCCATTAACAATAGGTTGTTCTGGGCTAGCGGTTAAAATTCGCATCCTGAGGCCGTCATGGCCCTTAAGCACATTCAAATAATATTGTGTTATGATATCATCTTGTCAGTTGCATAGCGCATCATTGTGGACGTTGGCCACGTAGTATTCGTAGTATAGTTAATACGCGCTGGTCTGTTCTGTACTCGGTTGGGGGGATCAATATAGTGCCATATACAACCGGTTGTGCTTCGGAGGGTTCTTAAAGCCGTCGGTCCCTGTTGTCATACGAACATTTTTGGCAGTCGTAGACCATGTAGTAAAATTTCTCTTTGTTCGACGGGCAAGGTTAGCTTTTCTCTCGACATATGTTCGAAGAGGGCTTACATAACCTACTTATTGTATGCAATTAAGAGGCTATTGACCTATACATGCAAAGAGGAAGAAGAAGTGTTGTAAGTGGTTGATTAGCTTTTTATTTTAAAATAATTCAAATTCAGTGATTTACAAGAACCGTTACTACCGTAATTTAGTTGAGAATGAGACATTGTGATACGTTGAGTTTATCTATAGAATAGTGTTTGAGGAAACCCAATATCAGATCAAGCTTTTAGTGTAGTCTTCATTTTAATAAATATCGAAGTGGTAGCAATAGATTAATAATTGTGCTTGAACGGGCAGGTCTTGGTCCTTCATAATTATTTCGAATGTTTATAGTGTTTATACTAATAAGGAGTGTGGTGGTAGCTGAGTTGGTAGAGGGCTCGCTTTCTGAGCAAACGTCGATTCTGGCTTAGGTTCGAAACCTAAACATTACTATGCAGATTTATAAAAATTTTGTACTGCAACCCACCACAAACAATTTCCCAATCCGGCTTGCAACCCTGGGATCTTAATGTTAAAAATTTATGGAATTTCTGTCGTCCGGATTCGACGTTACGCTGTAGTTTTCCCGTGTTTCTACCATATCGCTGAGGAGAAACACGGGGCAGAGAAGAAGCCGATGCCCAACAGTGGTACAGAAAGCTGTTGATGATATTAATACGGTACAAAAATATAGGTTGTTAATATGTTCCTATAAAAATATTAATACAGGAAACTCATACATTGAAATTTAACAAAAATAAATGTAATAACGACTTTTGTATAAACAACCCATAAAACAATGTTTTAAGGCAATTTGAAAATCACGTTAATATTTATAAACATTCCGCATAAGAGCATTATTTACTAATGTAATGATGCGCATAATTAGATTATATTCGCAACCTATTATTAGCCTTCTTACTTATCAATGCCTTGTTCGTTTGTAATGTAATGCATGTGTTACAAGGATCGTTATGTAAAATGTTGTTTGGATATTTTCATTCAATCAGTATATCCTTTCGGGTTTTATTTTTTATTTCATATTAAAGTACAAATATTATATATTTTTCTATTTTGCTCGTTTTCTACTTAGAGAAGACTTGGTTCTTTAAATAACAAGTTAGTACTCCTTTTATTATTTGAATTGCTTTTGTAAGTGGCGAACCGGATAGAACTAAAATTTTTGCAGCGATATGCGTGATGAAGACATGATATCGCATCAATTCGCCAAACAAGTATATACGGGATTTTTGTGGCTGCGAAAAATCTAAAAGTGAGCTTTCTGTCGGGCAAGAACTAAAGTAGTTTAATTACGCAGCTTTAAGTAATTGTGGTATTATATATTTGTAGGTTGTCACTAAAATATATACTAAATAAAACTGGCCCCAGCATAACCATGTGGTATCTCTGCTTCTACTAATTGAATTGTAGATAATGTGCGATCACCCATCAGTTATAAATGAATAGCTTGTATGAAAAACATGCCCTGATGTTTTAATATACATAATTTTATATGTGCATTCTTTATGCCATGTTTTGTAAAAGCTTGTTTGATATCTATGAAAAAAAAAACAACCATGTACTGTGTATTGATAACCCTGTCTGATCAATTCAGTAATACGACTTAGCTGATGGATTGTAGAGGGATTAATTTGAAACCAAAATTTTTTTTAAATTTTGTCATCCTACTTAATTTACAATCTATACAATGTACATTTAGCAACTGGTATAGCAATATAGATAACATGTAGAAGATTGCCCAGTGGCAAATTCCTGTAACAAATGGATTATGTCGGTTGTGTGTTTTATCAACATACTTACATACGTAATTATTAAACTAGAACTAGCATAAGACATGCATATCAAAATCTGGATTCACTGCTAGGTCGTTGGGATGTGCCTGTAGTCGAGCACTGTACTGGAGACTATATTGTCGTATTTCTTCTTTGACCGTTGGGGTTTGGAGGTCTTTTCTGATGACTGCATTGGGTACAAACCAAGGCGCGTTCACGATCATACTCAACACTTCAAAACGCTCAAGTATTTCTATGTTGGATTAAATCCAAATTGAAACTATGGAATGATGTTGTTTTTCGTAATGTCGTTAAATAATCGAAAATATATAGATTCTACACACATTTGTTAACGACGCGTCGTTAAGAGTATTACGGTTTCGTATTTAGTTATATTTAAGGTTGGTCTCCCTTGTTCATGAAATAATAAAATATGGGCGTTTTTCCACTTGCCGGGATGATATCTATTTCTGATGCATAGATTCAATACGATTTATACGTATACTAGTGATTTTTTAGACAAGTTGATTATTAAGCTGTTGCAAATCAAATTATGTTTTGTTTTTTTTAAGAAGCTAATGTGTTTATAGTTTTTTTAATTTTTTGGAGCTATAATTTCGACTGGTAAAGTAGGAACGTTATGCACTATGACTTGCTCTTGTTCCTGTAAATGTTATGCATTGCTGAATTCAACATTGATCTTAAATGTATTAGCCAGGTAAGTATCAAGTGCTTTGCATTTTGCTCCATCTGAAGAATATGGTTCACTTTTTATATCTATTGCTATACAGCTATAGAGAGCGCTGACTTCTTGGACAAAAGACGATTATAGTTTGGGGTTAATTATCTACCACGTAACATATACAAATCTTGCGGTACAACCCACCATACACAATTCTCCAATCCGGTTTAGGCAATCGTGGAGTCTCAATGCCTCAACCTTTTGTGGTATTTCTGTCGTTCGAATTTAACGTAAAATAGTAGCTTCATCGTGCTTTTACCTAAACGCCGATGAGAAGCACGCGTTGACGGTGGGAAGTCAGGGCTATTAACGACGACAAATGGTGACCGTGATGTTGTTTTAGAACGTGTTTGGTTGCCCTCTACATGTTTGGATCCTGAACTTCAAGTTCACTGATAAATTTGGTGTAGCTGCCACTTCCATGTTGAACTAATACTTGTAAAATTTTTAGAGGCAGATGTAAGTGCCCTGTTTTGAACCTCTCGTTCTCATCCATTGTCTCCTGAGGTGTTTTTCGTTTATAAATTGTTAGATATTAGACGACGGGTTGCTATAATGGCATATTCTGTTCTGTGTTTGTATAAACCTATTTCTCCTATCTTCTACATCTGTCACCGAAAAGAAACTTCAAAACTATGCACTAAAAAAACCAATTACAACTAAAACTAATTACAACTAAATAATTTTTGTTTAAATGTGGGTCCTGCATAGGAAACGTCTGACTATAACTCTAAGCTACCTTATGGTATTCAACAAATGTATACTCGAGAGGCTCAGAATCATGTAGGAGTAACATAAATTTTTCCAAGTGACTATGCTGACGATTTGAAAGAATGTATGCTTTTTGTTATAAAGTAGGCTGTAACAAGGTACCTTAGTAATTTATGGATATCTTTCGGAACTGCCTTGTATTTCCAAAACATCTATTATAAGAAATACATTCCTAGCTAACATTGCCGTTTGACCCATCCTTAACTTTGTGATAATAAATTTCCCACCTCGCCAAGCATGTGTAAAACAGTCTTTATCGATTAATTTAAAATTAAGATAAGCAATTACGGAATGTCGTGTCTCAGCAATGGGAGCATGAACGAGCACGGTGTCTGTGATGTAGCGCTGACCCCAGCACTCGGCGGGTCACCAGGAAGTGGCCACCTTGGAAGCACTTGAGATATCGCTTTGCTGGCCGCATCCATCAGGCACGCCCTCACTGTCACACCGACTTACTATTTGCAAGCATTGTTGAGGTTAATGGTCTGTGGAAAATTGCCAGATTAAATGATATTGATAATGACTTCAAAGGGTGGGTATGCCTCGGTGACAGAGACAGTAATTGGTAAAAGTTTTGTTGTTGTCTGTTACCAACTGCAACAAAAGAAAGTCTTCACATAAAGTAATACCATTTCGAAATAAGCACTTCCTATTATTAACTAGTAGTTAAGAAAGCAACCATGAGACTGAGGTCTTCCGTGAGACCAAGATTTTCCCATAAGTTTTTTTACATTCGTTTATACTACACGTATAGCATCTAAAATGTATGTATTTGTCAAAAAATATAAATTACAAATACTAAACTTATTGCTTCAATACAGACTTGTTCATTTTTAATAATCATATTATATTACTATACAATACAAAAATCTATAGCATGAAAAAGATATTTGACCCATATTTTTCTCCTTCGTCAAATGTTAATATTTCCTGAAAGAAGAATTCAGATATTTTGCACTTCACTGAATTGTTGCATTTGGAAGTTATGACACATAAACCTTTGGCCTACCAAGGGGTACATTTTGTATCCTGGACCTACAAAATTACGTGTACTGTAAAGATTATTATTTTAAATTTATTATCCTTATACCATTGCCTCTAATATTGCTTTAATAAGTAACCTATAACGTCACAATCGGTGCATGTACACTTCATATTTTGAAAGTATAATCAATTTTGTTTGTTGGGGTACACTTTGTACCCCGCTTGGATTTAGATGTATTAGCATTAGCTTGAATATAGGCATGCGCAAGTCTTAGAGAAATCGACACGTGTTTGTAAACTTGATTTGCGCGTCTCACATAAGATAAGAATTGTCGTAATTATTGTGCTAAATGCAAGAATTTTCTCTGCAAAAATCATGGTCAACAAAAAAAAAATCAATTACTGCAACAGCTGCAATCCAAATGGCAACTGAAATTGATTATATATATTTTGTTAGCAATATTTATTTATAATAAAAAATATTTTGAATACATTTTGTTTAGCCAATTGCTCTTTGTTTATTTGTAGTAAATATTTTCGTTCAGAATTAAAAAAATGCTAAAAACATATGGTAAAAAAGGGGATACAATGTGTACCCCACTTGGTGATACGCGTTTGATTAAAGCGATTTCGTATCCTTTGATATAAAACAAACGACCATAACATAAATATGGAAATACAAATGTTTTATAACAAATGATTTTCACATTGGCTGCAAGCTCCATAGCTGACAGGGAAATGAATATATAGGTTTGTCGATGTAAAAAGCCACATTTAATGTTTGGTTGCCAGGTCGTTTTAGGATCCCTTTATGATTTCTACGTCTGGTTCCCAATGTATTCTGTCTTCTTGTGTTCTACATTTCAGCCTATTTTTTTTCGCATTCAATTCTCGCATTTTTATTATGTAATTGGTATTGTTTTACTTTATACTTTGTAATATTTCTTCACATACCACCTTCATCGTCATCGTGGATACTAGTTAATTTGTATAGTCAAACATATCACTCGATCGGATATTTCTTTAAACACTCCGATATGGGAGAATATTCTCCTGTGAATCGGTGTAGGCATACCCCCCACAACATTGTCGTCTGTATTCGAGTCGAGTCTTAACTAATATTTCAATTACATTTTGAAACCGTATCAGTACATTTTCAGTTCTATAAACTGTAGCCAACCCCAAACGGTTTAGGTTTCGAACACCCGTTATTTTACGGTTTACGAAAAGAAAATTTGATGTCTACTTACAGCGTGAGCGTTTTTATATACAGGGTGTTTTTTAAGAAGTGTCCGATATTTCACAGCACAAATCCTCAAGTATTTCTAAGATAAAAAGTTCATATAAACTTGTAGTCAAAAACGTTTCGTTTCGAAGATACAGCGTGTTAAAGTTTTATTTTTATTTTCATTTTTTAGATCTGTCTCTCTCATTTTTTAAGAAAATCGAACGAAATTTGGTATACTCAATAATTGTTACAATATCGACAACGCAGACTTATTACTGTCTAATATAATCTACAGGGCGATGGTTTTTTCGGGGCCATAATACTTTTACCCCCCCAGAACTTTTTTTTACGGCGACACTGACTTACACCGTTTTTATAATTAAGTTTCCAGTCCTCTTTGGAAACTATTTGATGTCTTGTATTTTTTTCGTACGTGTGACCGTTTTCGAATTATTTACCAAGATATCCATTCATGTATGATCTTTTTTTATTATTTCTCCTCTATGCTTACAATCTATCAAATTGGACAATAAGTAATTGATGTGTATAATTTATATATATATATATATACATTAACAACATGCAGGAGATAACTTCCAGTGAAGTCACTCCTTATTCATGTATGATAAAAATAATAAGAATTTGAATTTAAATAGTCCTGACAATCAAGTAAGCCGTAAATGATCGGATGGAGTAATGTAACCTGTAATAAGGAAATAAAAGGATCAAGTAGGCTAGTAAGTTTATTCTGTAGTTGTTTATTTAAATGAGAGAGACAGATCTAAAAAATGAAAATAAAAATAAAACTTTAACACGCTGTATTTTCGAAACGAAACGATTTTGACTACAAGTTTATATAAACTTTTTATCTTAGAAATACTTGAGGATTTGTGCTGTGAAATATCGGACACTTATTAAAAAACACCCTGTATATTTCACTGATAGGTGTTATAGAAAATTATCAACCCGTTCTTTATAAACCCAGCTTCATCGGCACTAGAAACATTGGCTAAATAGTACCTCTTTTATCTAAAATTGTCCAGTCTTTTCGAATATTGTACTAACATTTAAATACCATTTAACCACACCTCAGTCTAACCAAAAATAACTTTTATAAGTCGTACAGCAATTTCATTCTAACACCATGTAATTCTACGTAAGTTTCAACATAAGTGTACATTTTCATAGTAGCGGTGGTGGAACGAAAACCACATTTGTATTTGGCCTTTAAAGCGTCGTAATTCCATTATAACGCATTTTCGAGAATATGTTTATAGGAAATTTTTTTATTTTGACTAGTAAAAGCCATAAACGTTTGTTATCCTATTTTTGTTACACCCTGTATAAGAATCATAAACATACGTAGAAAATGGGGTAATATTATGCTATTCTAGCTAAAATGTTGTTTTGAAAAAGATTAAAACTAAATAAATAGTTTTTCAGTTTTCGGTGGTAACTGAAATACTAAGTCAACTTTCACTTTGGAAAATTTGTAATTTTGCTGCAACGTAATAAACTGTAGGCATTTGTTACGGTTTTTCACATCCTACAAGAAGGATTTCACATTAAATAAAGATTCTAAGCTTATTTACTGCAATAATAAGTCAGTATTACATTTTGTGCGTGCACTAACAAAAATGTTAAAAAGATACCATTATAATTCATCACCTTTATCATCATTGCCATTCATGGATTAGGCTGTTCGCCTGTTCCGGCCCATCTCTTCCTCGGTCTCCCTAGCCTTCTACGTCCTTGGGGTTTATAATTGTATACTTGTAAAGGTGTACGGTTCTCCCCCATTCTTTGTAGATGCTGATTCTATTTTTCTTTAGTTTCTTCTATTTTATCCTCTATGCTATATATATTTAGCTCTTCTCTTATTGTGTTGTTTGGTACTCTATCTGATCTTGTGACGCCCTTAATCCTTCTAAGGAATTTTATCTCCGCAGCCTGTATTCTGTTGTTCTTCTTACTTAGAGTTTAATACCCATGCTTGACTGTCGTGTAACAAAGTGGGTACAGCCATGGTTTTATACAGTTTCAGATGTGTCTCTGTTCTGGCTTTATGTTTCAAAATGTGATTATTAGTACCACATATGCACTGAAAACGATTGGTTTTGTTGTCAATATCTTTGTCAAAGTCATAGCTGATATCACAGCCTAGATAATTAAAATTACGGAGTTGTTCTAGGGTCTGATTATCTATAATGATTTTTGATTGTACTGTGTCTTTGCTGGAGACTAATTCATGTTAAAATAAACCACACAGGGTGTTCTTAAAACATGAGGTCAAATTACTACAGCGCGTTGGGGAGAGGTAGTAAGTAAGTGTAAAAACTTCCAATAAACATACGAGGGTGGTTGATCATTTATTGAATTTGATATAAAAACATATAACTTGGACATTTGAATTAACTTTATTTCTCAATATAATACCCTAAAAGGTTAAGACATTCAGTATAACGATGATTTAGAGGTTAAATAGCTTAAAAAAAAAACAGTCTGTCCTGCCTTGCAGACCACTCACTCACAGCAGCCATCGCCTCCTCATCTTCCGAAAAATGAGTTCTGTTCTATTAATTTGGAGAACATGCCATTGGAGTCAGATCTGGCAAATATGGGGGTTGGTGTAAAATTTCAAATCCAGTATTGTGGATAGCAACCATACAAACACAGCTCTTATGAGCGGGTAGCGTTGTCTTGGTGGAACAAGACGCCGTGTTTCAATTTTTCACGCTTATTTGATTTATAGCCTCATAAACTTTGGGTATGATTTTTGCGTAATAGTCGCCCGTTATTGTGTCACCACAGAGTAAATAATCAACAAGAGGAACTCCCTAAGAATTCCGAAACGCTGTTGGCATTATCTTTCCGGCCGATGAAGTCACACGAAACTTTCGTGGGGCGGGGAACCACGATGCCGCTATTCCATACTCTGCCGTTTTGACTCTGGATGAAGGTGATGAACCTAGGACTCATCTACAGTTACAAATCTTTCAAAAAATCCATCCAAATCCGTGTTCATTATATAAAATTTCTCGCAGCAGTGAGAAACCTGGCCCACTTCTGATCAGGTTACAAGATTTTCGGAATCCATCGTGCGCAGATTTTCTTCAAGACCCAATTCGTCATGCAAAATTTTCCGAACGCTTCCAACGGAAAAACCACACGTGTCAGAAATATATTCAACCGTAGTTCTTCGATCACTCAGTACCATATATATCTCTATATTTTCTTGAGTGACAACAGTTTTTGGTGGTACAGCACCTGGTACACGTTGACAAGACTTCTTTCTTAATTTGAAATTCTGACACCAATTCTTAATTACTTGATCTGATAGGGTAGAATCACTCAACACTCGGGACATCTCATTATAAATTTCTTGCGGACACCCTTCTTAAAACGGTATTTTGTCACAGCGTTTGTCTCGAATTTTTCCATTTCAACAAAATCGCCAGCACACAGTAATATTAAATGTATAACTTTTATAAATAAGAAGCAACCTGGCATATATTAATGTCAATAACTGAAGTTTCTAGGTAAAAAATTATTCATTTGTCGGTCAATGCCTTCTATGTTACGGACCACAATTGATTAACCATCCTCGTATATCCGAAAATGCTACTACAAAAAGTTATAAGAGAAATATTAACAAAGCAGAAGTTACAATTAATGTTTGAGATTCCTTCCTTCTGCGAAAATACAGGCATCTACTCATCAGATTAGTCATTGCCGCACTATTTCAAATCCCCCTGGAGCGCTTCAGTTATGTGTAAATCACTCTTTATATACGCTGCTAGAGTTCGACCACAGTTTCAACCACTTATTTATAACAGTATTTTTCACGTGGTTAATCGGGTGACCTGGGAGGCCATGCAGTTAATCCGATCCAACGCCGAGAAAATCTGCTGTTTAAAACATTAAATAAGGACTCCTAACTTTCCGTAACTCTTTGACAAAATATTTTCGCACATACTCTCTTTTTGATCTGTTGGATCTACCCAACACGCTATAGAAATATAGAAGAAAGCCCCTTAACGATAGCAACCCTAGACCATTGCCAACTTCATGGGTTTATAAAGTTTATTTCACGTTCAGATTTTACGATAATGTACGTAATGAAATGAAAACTTTAGAAATCTAGTCTAAGTCTCCACAATATAAGGTTAATTCTTTCTATATCTGTTCTAATTACCCGTATATTGTGGTACCAATATCCTTATTATTCTTATCTGAATATTTTATCTAAATTATTGATTTACACTACCGTAAGTAGGTACTTGAACTGAGTGGCAGTTAATCAAAAATTTTATTATCTAGAACTGCACCCACATGGATATTTCACACACGTAAGAAAAAAGTTTCATTCATACGAAGATTTTTATCTTGAATAACAATATTTATTTAGCCTTGATTTTCATACAAGAAATAATAGTGCTGTTAATGCAACAAATTGTATGCATAGCTGTTATAAATTTAAGCAGCTATTGAAGCTCCATATTGATCAACATTTTCCTAGCAAATCGCTAATTATTTTGCGTTACATCAACATGCATAAGTTTCCACTGCATTACAGAAATTATTTCTTTATCTAAATACTTAGCACAAGTAATAGTTCCATTACGTTTAACATTTCAAATAGTTTGCATTTAACACGACATAATTGTACGACATTAAATAGAAAGCATACATTTCACATACTTTACCCAGCTTTATATTAGTTTTATAAGTGCATGGGTGTTATTATTGTTATTATATATTTATTGCTTTATTAGCAAGTATAACGTGTATGTGATCGTAATGCTATGGGAACTAAATGCGGATTTGATTACTTTTATTTACTTTTATTGGTTAACAACATTTCAATAAATATCTTTCTTTTTTGTACATAATGCATCTGTGACCTGAACCAATTAATTATAAAAAAGAAAATAGAACAGAACTGTAGAAAAAGAAGAGAACAAATACTTGCGTTAAAACATTTTGCGTCAAGCCTCTCCTGTAAAAACCCTACAAGGTATAATTTGTTATTTGCAGAACTGTTATACAGGGTATACGGAACGTAAAGGGGCACAGCTTAACTACAGCTTCCTGAGGTCAAATGGGAGCTATTAAACCAAACATACCACATAAGCTGTGTCCCTTTGCTTTTCGGGCATCCTGTAGAATACTTTTAAACATGATTTTAAAATATCTAATATACATTTTAGGATCGCCATGTTCTTCTTTATATGACAATGTGGATCTTGCTAACTATTCTTAGAAAGCGGATTGTTGTCTCTATACAACCGTATACAAATTCTTTGCATTTACATAGCTAAAAAAATAAGAATATTATCATTAAAAAAATAACGATTGTCAATGAACAACTATCCATCAAATTAATTGTGACTCAGTGACACTCGAAAACGCTAATTTTAACCTATTTTGAGTCATTTTAGTAGCTTAACACCAATGTCAACAGCGTGTTATTGTATGCTATTGAGTCCTGGGCAATCAACAAAAATAAATAAATTTGATACAATTGTTAATAAATAAATGTTTAAGAAAGATAATGGAGATATATTGACTTAATAAAAATTCTAATGAAGAATTATGGCTCTGTACAAATCAGGAAACTCCCGCAAAAATAATCAAAAGACGAAAATGGGGGTGGATAGACCACACGTTACGTAAACCTAACACGGATGTATAAAACAGGCACTGGACTATAGTATTAAAGGAAGAAGAAAACATGAAAGATCAGTAATAGCACGAAGGAGAAGTGTAATGATAGTGTGATAATATAAATAAAAACTGGAGTGAGCTGAAAACCGTAGCGTGTAATAAAAATGAGTGGAAGGAAATTGTTGAAAGTGTTTGTGATCTGGTAACGGTATAAAACTGCACGACTCAACCTAAATGTGCGAGGATAAGTGGAAAAAGGACAAGATAGTACAAGACTAGCAACCGTGATACTACAACTTTCTGCTACAAAAATGTCTTACGACGCCCTATGCCTCCTTATGGAGATACAAAAATTAAGTAAGTAAGTGGTAGTTTCCACAGAGTTGGTTGGTGCAAAATCAAATAGCCTAAAAGGTAGAAAACAGAAAAAAATTTCTGCAATAGGCAATACACGCGGAGGTGAAAGAAATGAGAATAGAATACGAAGAACTGATAAGAAAGTTTGTGAAACATCTTGATACAGAACATGAAAGCACCAATAATAACACTAATATCAGGATAACAAGAATCCCAAAAAATAGCCCAATGCCATTTTATTAATTGCACACAAAAGACGAAGACCGAGAAACTTTCGGACAAAACAATACAGTTATTAGAAAAGAGAAGAGCTTTAATAAGGCAGAACAAGTGACACATGGCTGAATTTGTGGAATTTAACCAAACGTTAAGAAAAGTGGCAAAACAGAATATCGATGAGTATCAATAAAGATTCATAACATCATAATTGAAAATGATTGAGGCTTGTGGGCATTCAGAAAAAGATACATAAAAAGCAAATTGTATATTGAATGACGAGAGTGTCCTTATTTGCAGAACGAACATGCTGTTGTGAAAGCTCTCCATGCTCTTAGTTCAACTTCATTCAGCAAGTTGTCAAATTGGCCACCTTTCATTACTTCTCGTATTTGTGGTCCCACAAATGTGTTCTCTTTAATTTTTGGCTCACTAACTCTCGGAAATTTCTTTTTCAGATACAAGAACCCTCTTTCGTTCCGATCTAGTGCTTTAACGAAAATTTTCATAAGCCCAATTTAATATGCAGTGGTGGTAGAAATGCGTTTTTAGGATCAACCGGTTCGTTGGTAATATTGTTTTGACCCGGAGTTAATGCATGACGTAGTGGCCATTCCTCTGTATATAGTGACGATCTGGTGCACGGCGGTCCCATTCACGCAGGAAACAACAGTATTTTGTATACCCCAGCTGAAGTCCAAGAGGAAGCGTTATCACTTTTAGGTCTCCACAGATTGACCACCCATAGTCATTATACCTACCGGATGTATTCTAGGAGATATCCCATATTCTCGTATGATTTCTTCATATGAACGGCATGAACTATAGGTGTAGATGGGTATTTATTGCCGTTGTGAAGCAAAACTATTTTTAAGCTAAGTTTTGAAGAATATATAAATAGGCGCCAATTGCTTGGTTCATGTTTCTGTCCTAATGCGTGAAATAAGTTGTCAACATCCGTGCAATATACCAAAGTCCCTTCTTGAGCGAAACAACGTGTAAGTCCTTTTTGACGTTTTCGGAAGTGAGTTATATGTACGTCACCGTCACGAGGAGATTTCATTCTTTTAATCTCGATGCTAGAAGTTCTGACTGTGATTTTGCTAGTTTTAAAACTCAAACTAAATCATTCAGTTCAGCCTGTGAAATCAGATGAGGTTCTGTTGAACATTCTGGTGCTTGAAATAGTGGATCATTGTCGATTTCCTATGCGAATTGCATACCATCAGTTGGAACACCGGCGATTTCAGGTTCTTCTTCGTCCAAACTCCAAGATTCTGGTGGATTTGGGATAGGAAGATCTTCACTACTATGTTCGACGGGCCGTAAAGCTGATGGTAAATTAGGATACTGTACTTGGACTTCGGTCCGATGCCCAGTATGTTAGTAAGGCAAAAGTAAAATCTGTGGCATGGTCTTTCTGTTCTCTCCACACCACTGGTACTGCAAATCGCATTTTACGTTTTGTACCTTTCAACCAACCTGTTAACAATGTTGCACAAGTCTTACAACATATGCGAGGAGCCCATGAGTTATCTTGATCTCCTACTTTAACTCCAAAATAAGGTTCGTAAGCTTTTCGTATAAGCGGGGTGAAAGTACGTTTTTGCGATTTAAAAGTTAGTTCCCCACACACATAACAAAAACTGTTGACATTATTTACATACTGTTTAGTCATTGTATATTCACAGTCAATCACAGTACAGTAATAAACATAAATCAAGTATGTAGAACACAAACACGTTAGTAACGACGTTTTGCGGCACGACATAGGAAATGCAGTAACTTCTTACGCCGGTAAATGCCTACAAATGCACAACATCTGATTTGGTGCCTACTTCTTGCATGTAATGGACAGGAATAAAGTTGTCTCAACACGGTATATTCGTCACTGTTGATACATTACACAAAGTGGCGCAGTATGCATATGTTGCATACTAGCAAAATATAAACGCTTGTTACTAAAAATTCGTGTGTGATAGACAAATTCGGTTTTTAAATTCGTTTTTAGGGTGCCGAAACACATCAGAAATACCTAAAATTTTACATGTAACACAATTTGTGTTTAACAGTGTTATTGTCCAATCAGCTTCCCATCCCAAATCTACAAGCTGCTTGTGGATTTATAACTAGTAGATTAGAAGAGAAATTGGAAATGTACCAGGTTAATAAACAAGCGGGTTTTAGGAAAAAGTTCAACACCTTGTAAGGGTGCTAATAGACAAAGTAACGGAATACATGCATTATGTTACTATAGACATCATGTGTCAATTTTAGGAAGGCGTTTCAAACCGTAGACACAATTTATTAGAGCGATAAGAACGGCGCGGACGGATGACATATACGAGGTGTGTTCAAA
This sequence comes from Limonius californicus, assembly GCA_014611495.1. Classification (NCBI taxonomy): domain Eukaryota; kingdom Metazoa; phylum Arthropoda; class Insecta; order Coleoptera; family Elateridae; genus Limonius; species Limonius californicus. The sequence goes on along the minus strand of JABXWE010011258.1, from coordinate 14,275 downwards.
TTTGAACAGTAATTTATTTATAAGGAAAGGTATTACGAAATTACAACGATGTTACTTTCCGATGTAGTCCCCCTGCTCAGCAATTCACTTGCGCTACCACTCTGCAAAGCTTTCTAATACTTTCTTGTAAGAAATTTTTGTGTTGCGTGTAACATATCTACTGTTGAACAGCTCCGATATCGTCTCAGCTTAATATTCTTTTAATGAGTCAAACTAATAAGAATCGGAGGGAGCAAGATTGGGACTGTTATGCTACTGCGGAAGAAGGTTCACCTGAAGTTTGTTTAAGGTATCAATTATTGTTGTAGCGGTACTAGGGCGAGCATTGTGTTGGAGGAAGCAAACAGAACTTTGTCTTCTCTTCCAGTTCTTGCTGATCGCTTGTTTAACTTTATCGTGAAAGCTTTAAAACAAGTCTGCATTAATTGTACGACGCTTTCTAAGAAAATCAACAAAGAGCACTCTTTGAGAATCCCAAAGAAATGTCCATCATTACTTGACCAGCTGATAACAGTTTTTACTTTCTTTGGTTTTGGAGGTCTGGTGGGATATCACAGCATGCTTGCACGTTTTTACTCAAGAGTAAAATGACGTACCTCGGTCTCAGTCGTTTGCACAATTGACTCCAAAAGTTTATCTTCTGCTCTGCCATAACGTTGCAGTAAAGAAGAAGCGCTTTGCAAGCGATTCAACTTGTGTTCCTCGATCAATAAAAGCTGAATCAAATTGGCACTCCCCAAACGACACTTTAGCTTGTTTTTTATGATTCAACAGTTTCAACACTAATATAAATTTTGAAAAATTTGTCGAACTGTTACCCGTTTGTCTTGTTGAATAACTTTCCGACATCGTAACTTTAACTGCCCAAATAATATTACAGCGCAACAATTGCTATGGAAACATTAACTATAGTTATGGCTAACCTTTAATTATTGGTTTAATTGTTGGAATTGTCTTCAGGCGGATTTTAAATGTCAACATTTCTATTTAAATTTAAACACTTCTCGTATATACATAAAAAGTCATAAAAAAGAAACGCAGAACGACCATTGAAACAACATGTTGACGATCTGAAGAAGAACGAAACGCGGCTAGAGAAGAAGAAGACATATCATGAACTGGCATACGTTGAATTCATGTGGTAGCAACAAATGGAAGCAAACCATACCCGGATTCGGCTTCAGTTCTCATATTATAGCAGATAAACATGCAACTAATACCTGTTGGCTAACACGGCCGGTCTTAACGAAATGTATCGTTCAGCAGTCACACTAAATTCTAATCAGCTAATCGCTAATGAGTAATCATGCCGCGATTGAAGCCTCCAGGCAGGTCTGTACTCTGCAGCTAGACCGTACAACGTCTACAAGCGTTCGTAAAGATAGAAAGGCGCCACCGAGCCCCACACGGAGTCCTTGTCGTTATCCTGCGGTCTACATTTATTTATTCTTGTGAATATATGCTAAACGCGCGGACAGGTTACCGCGGGGGCGTAGCACCGAGCAGTATCGCTAAGCTGTCACATTGCTCAAACGCGGACCGCACCTTGCCCTCAGGTTTACCACTCTGTAGACATTGCCACTAATTCAAGAAAGACGTCTTTGACGGCAGCTACTTTTTATTGCCTGAAATTCGTTTCAAATTTGACGTCGGCACTGTTGCAAATCCTTCTTACGGCAGGATTTGTCTGCTTCTACTAAAAATTGGCGTCATTAGTGTCCTCTGACTATATCATAGATGTCACTTTAGAATTCGAATTAGGATTATAACATTATTTAGAGAACTTAACAGACTTCAGTCTTAAATAGATGCATTTCTGTCCGTTAGGTATGTTAAAAACTATAATAATTATAATATTAATAATCCTCGAAATTATTCGTTATACAGGGTGCTTTGGATTCAATATATAACCGATGATGATCTTGCTTAATTGAAGAAGTTGACCAAGATCTGTTTGGTATTAATTGGCAAATAAATTAAATTATGCTTTTTTCTTAGTTATCTAACAAAATCCAAAAATTTTCATTTTCGTTTCGCCTGTAACTGCGTTATTTTTAAGAATTTTTGAATACGTAAAATCATTTTCTTCTGATTCTTATGTAATACCCAAAAATGTAATCACTTCGTTTCAAACTTGATTTTAACACGCTTCGATACCATTTTTACTATTGTTTTCAAAAACCTATAACTTTTTTACGCTCAATTTCCTTTTATATGTGTTATTTGGAAAAATTCTTTCTTCAAAAATGTTCTTCATGTTAAAACATTATTTGAAGCACCTGATATATGGGTATATAAAAATGTATGTACCCTTCGGTAGCATTTATAATGTTGTCGAAAGCTAAGCATTTCTTAAGTTTATTCCCCTGTATAGGCGTTATTCTGAAGAACTCTTTCTCCAAAAAGTTCTTCATGTTATGCATCGAATTTGAAGCACCCTATATATGAGTATATTTACTATTCTATGATGAAAGGGTTAGCACCCTTCTACTGTTTGTATACTACTGTTTTTAAAAAAGGGGAACTTTCTCACATGTCATTTCCTTTTATGTGAATAATTTTGAAATATAATAATGTAATAATATCCATCAAACTTGAAGCACCCTGTGTACGGGAATATTTGCTATTCTATCAAAAAATGGTAGTAAACTCCAATGATATTTATACTACTGTTCTTAAAAACGTATAACTGTCTTATGTTTAATTCCCTTTTGTGTATGATACACACACCCAAACTTATACGGAATCACCCAGTATTTCCGATTTTGTTAAGTACTACTGAAAATTTGTTAATGAAAAAAAAAAGGCACTTTATACTAAGTTTAATTATTAATAATAAAAAAATGCAACAAATGCTTGAAATTAACAAAAACGCACTAAAAATGTAAAAATTAAAGAATTGGATTGGTTGATTAAAGAAAAATAAAAACTTGTTTTTCACTGTAATAGTCAGCGTTGCTACCTCTAGTTCTAATACAATCTTCAATCCGACGGGGAATGCTTCTAATCAAATTGTCAACTTGTTCTTGAGGTAAGTTTGCCCGTTCCTCTAAAGCGGCTTGAATGTGGTTATCTATATTTTCTGCATTATCCTTTCGAGCTCTAATCCTTCTTTTAATGAAATCCCACACATGCCCAATGGGATTAATATCAGGTGAGCAGGCAGGCCATCTCAACAGTGACATCTTCTGTTTCCAGAAAGTCCGTGGCAACTCTACTGGTATGTGGAGGGGCATTATCATGCATGAAAATGAAAATATTTCCCATTGCACCTCTCCACAGCCTAACTGTGGGGTCTAGCGCCAAATCGACAAAGCGGCGACCCATTAAACTTTGTCGTAAGGGACGCAAAGGAGTTTTTTCTCCCATCAAAATACCTCCTCAAAACATTACAGTTCCTCCTTTACATCTTAGAACAGATCTGGTTTGCAGTTTAGCTGGTCTGCCTCGACCTCTTAAAACCCGAATTCGACGGTCTCAGACCAATTCTCGTTTCATCTGAAAAAAGGATATTTTGTCAATCCTTAATTGTCCAGTTCTGGTGTTCCAGACACCAATTTAGTCGATCAATTTGATTCTCTCTGGATAACTCGGCAACCCTTCACTGTCTCCTGCTAAATAAATTTCGGGCACGAAGTCTCTTTCGTATTGTTTCTACTGAAATACCAACTCCTGTAACCTGCAAACGTTGACTTGGAGCTCCGGATGAGAAGAGGTTGGATTTCTTCTAGCTATTTGAATTAAAAACCGGTCTTGTCGATCACTAGTTACTCTGCGACGATTTTGTCTAGGCCTGTTCTTGAGCGTTTCCAATTCTAAAAATCTTGCATAGGTTTTTGAGACAATTCCCTGCGAGACGCCCATCGTTGCTGCGATTTACCTTTGACACATCCCCTGCTCAACAAGAGCAACAATTCTGCCCTCTGAACATCTGACAAATCTACGTAGGGCATATTACCCTTTTTTGAACACAAAGTTAAATTTACTCTGACACTTCGATTTTACAACTGGACACAAATAGCAAAATTTTTCAATGTGCACGTTATCAACGTTTATCAAGTAGTTATCTTGTTTCCCACAAAAACCTTTATCTTTCATCTGCATAATAAGTTTGCATAAATTTCTTATTATTAGTAAGAAATACTAGGTGATTCCATATAAGTTTGGTTGTGTGTATTTTGAAAAATTAATTCTTTGTAATATGCATCGAATTTGAAACACTCTGTGTCTGGGTACATTTGCTATTCTATCATAGAAACATTAGCGCCTTTTTATAGCATTTCAACTACTGATTTTAAAAACGTATGACTTTCTGATCTTTCTGACCTGAAAATTTCTTTCTTCAAAAAAATTCTTACATTATATATCGAATTTGAAGCACCCTGTATGCGGGTATATTTGCTTTTCTGTTTTAGAAAGCTAGATGTTATTAAAACCTTTCGCATCTTTAATGTATTTGTATTGGTTTGGGAATATGAGTTAGAGACTTAGTCTCGCAATCTTAGGTTTGGCTGTAGTAATTTCAATTACAAAGCTAACCTATTACTAAGTTAATTTCTTATGAAATTCCAAATAGTTTACTACACAAACTTAAGTAGATGCTGCCGAATATGTTCGCATGCTATACTATGCTGAAGTACGTATGTAATGAAGAAATGGACGTTGACTGCAACAGGTTGCACTATAAGGATTTCTCCGGAAATGGAGACGAATTGGTTTTAAACACCATAATGATAAACGGAGGTACAGAGTTTTTGTTGGAACGGAAAATGTTTACGGGAACGTTAAAGGGGGTAACGTCGTTAATTTTATTCGTATCAAACGACAAGATAAAATTTACTTATTTTCAAATATGTTATTAAGCCTTATTTCTAATTAATCCGACTTTGATATCGATTTTTACAGCGAAGAAACAACGTGAAAACTTGAGTAATAAGAGTAATTTTAACCCCATCCTATTTTCACTGAGCACAAAATGTCTGGTAGACTCAAACGACTAGGTCACACTCTCTTGTTCAAGAAGAAAAACAAATTAGCAACAGATTCTCAAAGCAGACCGGGCTCAAGATATAATTCCTGGAAATTCATCGAAAAATGCACCCACTCCGTCTCTAGAAGTGGAATTCGCGGTCGTCAATGAAAATACACCCAAATCTGAGGTATTTACGGATGAAAATAATAAAATAATTCTAACAAACATTTAAATTCAATTGCGCGCAACCCAGACGAATGTCACAACTTTTTACTCCCTCGGTTGGATACAGATATATGAAATTAATATGCCAAAATTTGACAGTTTGTTTATATCTTAAAATATTTAAATTCTAACCTTATTTAGCCTGCCAGTGTCACTTTTTATTACATTCGAAGATCACTGTTGCAAAAATGTTGATTCAAGGCTTATATTGAATCATGTGCAAAATGTATCGAGCATATCTCGAAGTATAGGCGCCTAGTTTACTCCCATATCATCGTTTAACGACCACGCGCTTCCACAAATATACTTTTACTCGCCCATGCACATTTGCCGATAATCACAAACTATTGGATAGATTTTTCTAAAGCAATATTCAAAATATTCAGCTGAAGGTGAAGTTATTTGTAAAAGAACTGAATCAAGAATTGCATTAAGGCATTGTAATTATAAATTTATTTTTTTAAATTCAAAGACAGACTGTGGTCTTCTTGTAATGGGGACTATTTTGATCTAGGATTCTAAAATGTCAGTATAGATAACTATTTTAAATAGAGGGATATTATTTGAAAAATAGGAAAATGCATCTCCACTGTCCTCATTTTTTTAGATATTTTCATAAATATTTGATTAAGGTTAACAAATATCCATCGACGTTGTCCCTGACTTTACATTTTTTTTTTCGTGTTTTTAAGCTTGACGTTCTCTGCAAAGAAATTTATGAAATAAATAAATGACAGAAAATGTTATAAACTGGAATGTCGTTGAAAACAAATATGTTTTTATGAAATGTTGCAACTTGCGTTATATTTCGATGTTAATTTATTTACTTTCTGACATGTTTTTAGGTGTACATTAAATCGTATGAGTCCAAATTAATTAATGTAAATTAATTTAAAAAGCCACTGACTGAGATAAACACACACCATGTCAACTTCTATAATATTTCACACTACACTTAGCAATGTGATGGAATTAGCGTTAATGTGAGAGAACTTTTACACGTTAAAATGCCACGAATTAACGTCAGAGATTACTAAAAGTCCAATTATGTTGGATGTTTGCTTTAATATTCATTTGAAATTTATTTGCGCACGCTTGTGAATCATCAAAATAATTACGCTTTGATACAGAGGAAATATTCGTACTTGTTAATTGTTTCTTGCCTTACTTCGTTGAAATTCATATTTATATTTTAATAATAATAGCCTCAATTTCAATTTCACGTTTTATTTACTTTTCGTGCTTTATATGTATTTCGACATTTTACATGTCATTTTATAAGCAAATAATATTGTAAACATTTGTAGCTACGGCAATAGCATTAGATTTTAGTTTCAGACTTGGCTCTGGTCTTCTATTCCAAAACTTCCAATAGCGGGGAATTTATGAGCTCAATTTGCTCATTCATTACAGGTGTATTTGTAAAAGTGTTGATGTGAAATTGAAAGGCCTCAATTATATGCAATTTACGATTATCATCACAGAAGTGTAAAAATGTTATTATATTATTTGGTGTCAATGCATGATTGTGTTCTAATTCGCAGGGAGCCTTTAAAGTTTTTACAGACGACCACTAGGTGGAGCTATTGAGATGTGGCATTACTATATTCGTAAAATTTGACATTTGTTATTGTGCAAATAGTGGCAGCTTAGAAATTAACCGAGTAGTTTGCTTACAGTGGGCGTTTAGAAAAAGCAATTTTGTGAAAAAATGGAAATTTCACGTGAAGGTTTTCGTTGGATGATTTTTTATGGTTTTTGTAAAGGCCTAACTCAACAACAATGCATAGTATCGCTTCGTGCAACTTTTGGTAATGAAGCACCATCAGAAAAGACTGTTTACAATTGGTTTGCAGAATTTCGTCTTGATCATGTGTCCGTCAGTGATGAATTTCGCGAAGGTCGACCAACACTGGTTGTTATTCCATAAAAACATCTATGCTGCGCCCAACATGATTGAAGAAGATCGGCATGTGACTTACAGTGAGATAGAGGCATCCTTAGGCATATCGAAGACTGCAGTACCTTCGATTTTGCATGAATATTTAGCTGTGAGGTAGCTGTTCCCGATGGATTCCGTATAATTTAACCGAAGCTTAAAAAAGGCTTTTGTTAATTGTTGTAAGAAAATGCTCAAAAAATTCGACCGAGGAACTGCAAAATCCGTGTACAACATCGTAACAGGTGACGAAACTTGGATATATTCGTATGAACTGGAAACTAAGCAACACTCCACTGTTTGGGTGTTCCAAGATGAACCGAATCCCACAAAAGTTGTTTATTCGCGAAGCACTTCCAAGAAAATGATCGCTTGTTTCTTCGGTTGTACTGGACATGTCGCAACCATTCGTTTAGAAGATCGAAGAGCAGTTAACGCTGAATGGTATACAACAATTTGTTCGTCAGAAGTCACCGACGAACTCGAGAAAAACAACCGAAAACGTCGCATTATACTTCATCATGACAATGCCAGCTCTCACACAGTACGTCAAACAATTGCTTATTTGAAGGAGCAAAACATCGAATTAATGTCACATTTCCTGTATTCACCTGATTTATCGCCTAACGACTTCTTTGTGTTCCCGAATGTCAAACAATGCGTGCCCAACGATTTTCATCGCCTTAAAAAACGGCTGAAGCCTTCAACAACCATGTTTTTGAGATACCAACTTCAGAGTGGAAAAAATGTTTCGAGAATTGGTTTGAACGCATGCAAAAGTGTATAAATCTTAAAGGCGAACATTTTAAAAAGCAGTTTGTTCAAAAATAATTTTTTTCTTTCTTAGTATTTATAAAAACTTAAAAGGCTGCCCTCGTACGTGTTCAGCATAGTTAGATTTTTCTGGATGTTTATACTTGTATGAGCAAGAAAGTAAGGCAAGAAACAATTAACAAATTATTAGCATCTACACTAGAAGAACCTGCCAGACTATACAAGGAGATCATGATAAAACATGAATTAGCAGCACAGAAAGTTTGCTTTAATCAAGAATGTCTAAGAAAGAAACTTATTCCAAACTATGTTAACATTAATGCAAGAACTAAAAATTACATACCCGAGGAGATCATTAGAAACGCCAAGCTAAGACGTTTGAGAAAAGAATCAAAGAAATGGTTCGGAAATAACGATTACTTGCACTTTCGTTTAAAGGTACTCCACACAGAACGCGCATACAAATTACACTCAATTGAATTTGACGTTTTTGACAATGACATTAGAGAATTAGTTCTTCTTCTTCTTCGAGTGCTTTATCTCTTATGAGACGTAGCGAGAACTAGTTAACAAATTAAAATTTAAAAAATACGCAATACAGAAACACAAACTTTTAAGGTTAAATACACGTGAACTTAAAAATTATACAAAACCCAACCCATAAATTTCAATCCTCATTTCCTAAATTTGTCAAACATAGAATTTAATGACAGGGAAGCAAATTTTCTAAAGAAAGGTTTCAAATTCTGTCCATTCGCAAAATACATTAGCAGTATTAAAGAGATTTTAGCAGTAAATTTAGAAAAGATTCTTAAAGATCAACATTTCAATTGTGCATAATATCAAATTTCCAATTTATTAAAAAACATATCTACAACGAACTTTCTTTTTTTATCATGATTCTCGTTAGTACCGCTTGCGCAGTGTCGAGGCGTGTTGTGTGTGAATGTTTTTTTGTTTAGGGTCTTGTTACTCCTCTAATGCGACCGTAATACGAGAAGTGCCATTAATTTGATCCCCAATGACAAATGGATAAAACAAACAAACATAATAAATTATTTCTTACGTCCCGTCAATTAAGGAAAAAATCACAGCAAACAATCTAATTCCTGTTAGAGCAGATGAAGGTAATGATTTAGTTATTTTACATAGGAACCTCGATAGCGCAGTGCGAATAAGCGCTGTCAGTCGAGGTCACAGTGAAATGCGGTCAGATCGGCCGCGTAGTCGAACCCCGGCTGAAACGACCGAAATTCACTTAGTTAAGTTTAGGGTGCAAGTTGCATGAATGGATAGTATGTAAGGTACGCCCGCACCCCCCTGAAGTAATACGAAAGCGGTTCCGGGTGGTGGCGGGCGTTGGCGGTAGTATGAATGAATATCAAAAAAAATTATTTTACATAAAGATAGTTACATACAAAAACGTAATAATTTTATAACGACTTTAAATTTAGAAACCTTAAGTATAGATCCCACAAAAAAATTATCACAATATCACTAAAACAAACATTAAATATCTGTATTGTTACCTTAACAGATTATGAGAAAAGAAAAATAATACATCTAAAGCCAGAACCACCAAAACAATATGGTTTAATAAAAATACATAAACGCCAAATGCCCAAAAGATCGTTGATGTCATACATAAAGGCACCCAACCATACGTTAGCAAAAACATTAAATAATATAGTTACTAGTTTAGTATACCCACCAAAATATTCAGTTAAAAATTCATCTGAATTAATCAATAAGTTGTCTAGTTTAAGTTTACTATTACAACGCAAACTAATTAGTTTCGTCACGATAAGTTTTCACCATCTCAAGAATGAATTCCTTTGTTAAATGATATTTTGATCAACCACAAAAATGTTGAATTAACAAAATGAAACGAGTTCATTCAATTATTTAATCGTTAATCAAAATTATTTTATTTTTAATGATCAAATTTATCTTCAGAAAGACGGTTTGCAATGGGAAGTCCAATTTCACCATGTTTAGCTAATATATTTATGGAACATTTAGAAGATCGAATTTTTGAATCAAATCAATCTTGGAAAATTATATTTTGGTTCCGTTACGTTGATGATATTGTAGGATGTTTTAGTAGCTCATTTGAGCTTATTGGTGATTTCTTAACGTTTATTGATACTCTATACTCAAACTTAAATTTTAAATTAGAAATAGAACAAAACAGATGTATTAACTAGGGGACCGCGGTAGAGTAATGGCCACAGCGCATGGCTTGGAGTTATTCTACCAAAGTCACTCAGGTTCGAATCCTGAGCACTGCACTTTCCCAGGATGTTTATGGTGTGTGGGTTATGGGGTTTTTCAAGGCTGGGGTATGTTAGACCTGTGAATAGCACGAAATGTGCTGGGCCGGGGTAAGCTGGGTGGGATGGGAATCTTGGAGTTGCCTTTGGCAACTCCACGATTCTTAAAATATAAAAAGATGTATTAACTATTTTATTATTTACTATTTATATCAAAATGAACAAACTTGTATACTTTATTTATAGAAAACCTACACAAACAGATATCGCAATACCACAGGATTCATGCCACCATAAAACACCTAAATTAGCAGCCTATAGGTCTTTGATACGCAGAGTTCTAACAGTTCCTCTAATTGACACCGATTACATCAAGAAGCACAATCATACGCGACATCACATAATATAATAATATTCTTACACTTCTGCAATAATAAATGTAAATTCTATATACTCGACGCCTTTCAAATTGGCAAACACACTTTAACGAATACACCTTTAATGAATGAGCAAATTGGGCTCATAAATTCCCCGTTATTGGAAGTTTTGAAATAGAAGACCAAAACCAAGATCCAGCGTGCTGTTGCCCTAGCTACAAATGTTTACAACATTAATTGCTTCTGAAGATGACATGTAAAATGTCGAAATGCGCATAAAGCCCGAAAAGTAAAAATCTTGTTGAAATTGAGACTATTATTATTATGAAAATATAAATATTCTTACTATTTACTAAATTTTCGAAACTGCAAATAATGCGATTACAATTCGAAAAACAGAACCAGAATGTAAGGTTCATTAGGTTTGCATAGATAATGATACGGAAAACGGAATAATTTAAGAAAGCCCGAGGAGTCTTATTTGTGCTAGCTTATTTCAATTATATCGGAGGTCAAAGCAATCAGAAATTACAATGAAATTGCAACAAGTCTTTAAATTAAAGTTTACCATAAGGACTAGTTTGCAGGTGTCTTAAATCAGCTGTTAAGTCTAATATAAAAAAATTATTACTATATTTAGGTGCAACAAGGAAGTAAGTTTGTTTAAAAGGAAGCTTGTAAAATTCCTAGTGAGTGTAAGCTATTGTGAATTTGTTACATGAGGTAACAGATCCAATTAACTTAAAATAAAAGTTAATGGTCGCTTATTTCTATTTTTTATTTATAATAACCGTAATTAATAATCTCAGCGAACTCTGATAATTAGCAGAAATTACCAAATCTTTGCAAGCCGGTAACAATTTGGCAATAGAATTAGTTTCTTAAACTACAATCATGTGAATTCCCGCCCACAATAACAGATACTATAGTAGCAATCTACAAAACGACATCAGTCTTCAATTGCACTTAATTAACCCTTGCCCATACGTTATACTTATGTAGGCATTTTGAAATTGCCTCGTTAATACGAAACTACTGAACCATACCACTGCGAAGAAATATTTCAAATTTTGTCTTCCCTTCACTTTACATTAGTTTGCCTTGCGTAACGTCTTTTTAACAAGAGTTTTTTAGCGGGAAATATAATGAAGCGATCTTTGAAGGTAAAAGATTTATGAAAATAGCTATAATAAACGCGTTGAACTTGTACCAGGAACAGATTGAAGAAATGTTAAGCAGAACCATACATCACACAGCAGTTATCACTGTTACCTACGCAACTTATTAATGAAAAACGATCATTGTAAATTGTCTTCGCTTTCAATTAAGATGCATATAAAAATGACTTATATGAAATCCGTGTATGGTAATCAGTACAATCCAGTAATCCTTGAACGAGAGCAAAGCTTGAAAAATACACATATATTCATATTATTCGCAGAAACGATAATCGTAAAGGTGAGGGATAGACCTACAATGTAAGCCTGCAATGGATAACTTTCGCTGGCAGCACCGCTGGCTTCATAAATTCTGAAAGCAATATAATTACTCAGCCATTTTCTGTACTATAACTATATTATTGCACTACGGATGAAGCAACGGACACCTACACTAACGCATTATCTTCAGCGAGAAAAACAAATTCGACCTTCAGAATATTTTATACCGAGCGATAAGAGGTTAAACAAGCAAGTGGTATACATATTCCGCTGCCTATTTCTTGACGGGAGTTATAAATTCGACGTATTTATTGTTGAATTGTTAACATTTACATAGGAACCAGTAAAAGTTGCTCTGATTTCAAAAAGGAGCCAGACCTTTTGGTTTCCGAACTATTTAAACAGTCTCCTGCTGGGCTCATAATGAGCGCAGCATTTTGATTAACTAGAAAAACGTATATTTAAAAAAGACGTCCTACACACACGGTGGAAAAAACTGATACCGACTCTGACATTTGAATAAGCACCTTTGCATCTTTAGTAAGCGTGAACCAGTATTTTATCGAAACAGGTTCAAAATCTGAGATTTATTGGCGCCTCACGTCTCAGGAAATAGGCCATATACATATAAATGATTTCAGATTTGATCCTCTATCATCTATTAAGTCACGGTCACCACTTTTGTATGTTAGACCTTTCCGAACATTCGAATGTTTAAGACTTTCGATGTCTGCATGAGAAATATTGCAGGCACACCCAGCGGGGTACATTCGTCATATTAAAAAAATTAGTGAAATATTTCGGTTGAAACAATATTTTATATTTGCTAAGGTGTATTTGTATCAAGGAAAATTTTTGGATAGTTAGTACCAAAAACGGCAAAACAGTTGATTAATGTTTTGTTTTCAATTATCTATTAGCTATACTATACTCTGGTAATACTGTTTTACAAATCATAGATTTCAAATATTCATATACTAAGGAGTCAAAGTTATGTTGATTATATTTGGGATTGTATCATGAATGACCTTTGCATTTCAACATGAATAGTACGAGTGCGCTGCGTAAGGGCTATGAGTGGTACCACCTTTTTTTTTTGCGAATAATACAGAATATGTAATGGAAAGTGTCCAAAAGATTCAGAGAAAAAATATGATGCAGAAATCGGCATCAACATTGGAAGGGACAAATCTAGAGGATTGGTTTGGCGAATATATCAATTTTCTGGCAAAAGAACACTATAAATGGGATTAATCCAATTCACCTATGAACTTAAATACTATTTTACAGAATGACAGCGACGGAGATTGTGTAAATGTAAATATTTATAATAGAATTTCATCTGTCAAAATAATGACTTGTACTACACAATAGTTGCTACAAAATAATGTAGGAGTTGATCTTTATGATTTGACGCTACACATGTATTGAGAGATTTAAATACATTTATTATTATTGACTTAAGATATCACATTTCATTTTATTAAAGCTATGGGCGGACGGTTGTAGGCTTTTGGCCTCTTCAGTAGTGGGTCTTCTTTTGTTCTTCTACGTCGATGACGTCCTGGTGAATTGCTGTTGGGTTTCTTGATTCTTGGTTCCTGGTGTGGTGAGTTCCATTTCAGTTGCTTCTGGTTTTGGTGTTGCGAGTTATCTGAAATTAAAAGTTAGAATTAGTATATACTCGCCTTATTGTTAGTGAATTTTCCTCAACCAGGGCAATGAGGTTGTATGCGAGATCGGGGTACAGAGATGAAAGGCAGTTTCAATTGACAAGTACGAAATTGTGATTTAGGAGTTTATGAGAAGAAGAAGAAGTTTGAAAGGTTTCTGTGGCGATAGTAATGCCGTGGAGGGGAGTTCTAAATATGTGTCTCTGTTAGAGTTCTAGAAGACGGTAGCTACTTGGAGTGGTTTGCGTGTCGATTTGAACATGGTTACTGGGATGTTCTCGATGTAGGCGGATATTGCGACATAGCATTTGCCTTTCGCATGTTGCAATTGATGGAGAAGATGCGGTTTCATACTGGCATATAGAGAGGCTTGGTAGTCGATGATGGGGAGTATGAAAGAGTTGTACGTGTGCAGAAGCGTTTGGGAGTCGCAATCTTGGAAACGGCCTTGGATAATTCAGAGGAGGTTGGAATGGTAATATATTGAAAAATACATATATATATATATATATATATATATATATATATTGCTGTGAATTATCTTAATAGACAATTATTAAAGTCAAAAGCCCCACGTTGGCTTGCGTCTTATTTGTATGCTAT
>JABXWE010011257.1:0-27421 GCA_014611495.1 Limonius californicus | reverse complement strand
ATAAGCAATTGATTTTTTTAGAAATTCTGATTTGTCTAATTGAATTTTGAGGTTGTATTTCCTGCATCTTTCGAATACATTATGTAGTTTTTCGAGGTGTTCTTGTAAAGATTTGGAATAAATAATGATATCATCCAGATATACCATGCATTGATTGGGTGTTAGGTTAATTAAAGCTTGATTAATTAGTCTATGAAAAGATGAGGGGGCGTTCTTAAGCCCAAAAGGCATTCTCTTAAACTGAAAATGGCCTTCTTCAGTGGAAAACGCAGTTTTTTCTCTATCGTTTTTGTCTATTTCGATCTGGTGAAACCCGGAGGCTAAATCGAGTGTTGAAAAATATTCTGCCCGTCCTAAGTTATCGAGCACCTGTTCGATTAGGGGTAAGGGGTACTTGTCTTCTATCGTATTTTCGTTAAGCTTGCGATAATCAATTACGATTCGCCATTTTTGTTTTCCTGAATTGTCCATTTTTTTAGGGACAATCCATATCGGAGCATTATACGGAGATTCTGAGGGTTCGATGATGTTATCTGATAACATCTTTGTAATTTGGTTTTTTACTTCCTGTCTGTGAATGTGAGGGTACCTATAGTTTTTAGTATAAATGGGAATGTCATTTTTCGTACGTATGTAGTGTTTGGTTAAATTTGTAAACGTTAAGGATAGTTCTGGTGAATGGAAAATGTCTCTAAAATCATAGCAGAGTTTTTGTAGTTGAGAAGATTCTTCTGGGTTTAAATGATCGACGTTTATGTTTTTTAAATTGTCTGTCAAAATTTTGTTTTTGGATTGAGGATTTAAATTTATGTTATTAATTTCGACATTGTCGGTTTCGTATTCTTCAAGTAATAGAGGATTATATATTCTAAAATTTCGAGTTTCATTTGAAGTGTTGACAACTGTTGTGTAAAAATAATTATTGTGGACTTTATAACAAGAGCACGGGGTGTGAAACAGTCTGTATCAAACTTAATTTTATTGCAAATTTTTGTACCATTGGTACTACTAGTTGGTAGATTTATTTTCATTTCCGTTCTAGGTGGGATCGAAATGTATTTCATGGGTTCTAATTTTTGGTGAATTTTGGAAAAATTGCATTCGTTTCGCTTTTGTTGTTCTTGACGCGTTTTTGAGGTGTTATAATAAAATGGGACTATAGTTGTGTTTGTTTGCACATGCATCCATCGAAAATCTATTTGTGCCGGTAAATCGTATAATAAATCTGAACCAATAAGGCCTACATATTCATCATGAAAGTTGAATACGTAGCATTTGTGGTTGCCTTGTTCTTTAAATAAGGATTTAATAGGTATATTAGCTACTTGATTATGATGAGTTACACCGTGTGACGTAACAATTTGGAAATTTTGCGTTTCAATTGAATTGGGAAAATGTTTGTTTACAAATTTGGGTGCAATGATTGTTCTTGTACTGCCTGTATCGAGTAATAATTTGTCTCCGGTTGAAGGGATAATGATATACGGTAAATTTGATTTTAGTGTGTTTAAATTGAATGTTTCGATTAAATTTTCCGAGGCTAGTTGTGAAAATTTACGGGGTCACTTTCATCATCGATTTCTTGTTCTATATTGTTAATTTCGTCGTATGATTCGTAGTCACAGTTTTCGTGAGAAAAATCGGGTTCTTGATTGGTAGGGAAGTTATCTGGGTCTATTTCATCAGTTTCGGAGTTATGATAGAATAATCCTGCTTGATGGAAAGTTGGATTTCGATTTGATTGTTGATTGAACTGATTACTTTGGGTATTTTGATAATTCAGTTTTTTCTGATTATTAGGGTTGATAGATTGCATTGTAGGGGGTCTTTTGTTTGCTGAACCTATTTGCATTGGTTCACCAGGGATATAATTTTTGTAACCACGCTGTGGTGCAAATACATTTTGGTTCCTATTATCGAAAGGTCTTTGGTTGGGGAATCTAGAAGGTGGAGTATTGGGGTTTAACCTCAAAGTTGGGTTTTGATTTTTAACAAAATTATTGTTGGGGTAAAAGTTCTGTCTGGGTACAAACTGATTTTGAAAGGGTGTACCAGGACTGGGGGCAATATTATTGAAACGAGGTGTATGCAAGTTTTGTGAATTTGAAAACGTTGGATTATTATAGCTTGAATTTTGCTTGTGATTGGGAACATTAGTACTAATTCGGTGTGAATTTTGTGAATATCTTATATCTATTTCATCGCGAACAATGCCAATTGCTTGTTCCAAGCTGTTGGGGTTTCTACTTCTTAATAAGGTTCCAAAAGGTTCATTTAAGCCACTGAGGTATGCCCTTAGTGCTAGACTTTTTGCGTTTAATAATTTGTAAGCTTTAATATCGTTGTGTTCAGTTCCAAGTGATATTTTAGAATTGAACGTTGCCAAAAGGGTTCGAATTCTATTATAAAATTCGATAGGACCTTCTCTTGAATTTTGTTTAGTTTTAGCTAAATCAATAGTTAAATTTAGTTCTGACCGTTGGTCGCCAAAATTGGTAACAAGGGTTGCTTTTAATTCTGCCCAGGTATTAAAGTTATAACCCGTTATTACTTCGAGTGCATTGCCTCTTAATTTATTACGCATGGACGAAAGTAATAATTTATTAACATAGGCATCGGGTTGTGTTGGAACCAAAAATTGGTCTAAAATTACTTCTGCTGATCTAATAAATTCTGATAGAGTGCTGGGATTACCATCGTACGTTGGTATTTCGGTAATCATGGACATATGAAATCCAGGTGGGAATATATTTACCATTTCTGGTTGGATATTAAATTCCAGGGGTTGATTTTCGGGTATAATTCTGTCGTTTAATAAAAGTATTGGTGGTCTGAGAATGTTTTCTCGATTACTCATCAATAGTTAGTTTTCTTTGAGTACTTTCACAAATATTTTTATTTTCGTTTAGCAAGGTATTAATTAATATTATTATTAGTAAACAATCCTAACAGGGTTCCTACACATAGATACTGAGTACTAAAGCTTTTTATAAAACCTAATGGTTTCGCTTTAGGTCTTGCTTACCAGTATCTACTTGAACTTAAAAATTACTTAAAATTACGTTAGTATATTTTAAATTTTATTATAAATTGGTTTAAAAGCACTTTTCACTTTAATAATTAAAAAAACACTTACTTCATCCTTAAATGGTCGGATCAGAAGTGTAGAGAATCGAACCTTCGGTTGATTGATCTCTGGGGTGATCTCGATGATCAGATGGTCTGCGATAGACCAAATTGTCTCCAATAGACTGGGTTGTCTGGAACCAGCGTTGCTTCACCTGTGGCGATGCGAGTCCTCAGGCTTCAGCTTGTGATGGTTACCGGACGTTTGAAGGCTTCAGGAACGGTTGCTGGTACTACTTAATTAAGTGTTAATACACAAAAAAAGGAGCAAAAAATGTTGTAATGCCCTTTTTTTTAAGTATCCGTAAGACTGCGCCAGTAAAATAAGCCGTGGACTTAGTTTACAAAAAAAATGTTTTATTTTACAACAATTACATTTAAATGTTGGAGTACATTAAGTTACTACAAGCAGCAATAAGCATGAATGACAATAATTAACAACTACTGAAATGGCTCTAATACACACGTTATATAGTGTTGTGTTATCTACAATGTAATACAATATCATGGGAGCTATAAGATAAGTGCTTTACCATAATGTCGTGAGAACTGTAAAATAAGCATCTTTAGCCTACATAACTCGCGAGAATATTCCGAAATTGCAAAATTATCTCTATTGATAGATTTCATCCATTTCTTTCTGCGAGTTTCATCTTTCGGGAAACGAAATACAGAAACATTATCTTTTGCTTCATAATTACTTTTGCAACCCGGCACGCAGCAAGTATGATGCATATTTCTAAAAGCAAAGAATAGTTTTAAAATTACTTGCTAATTGTTTGATCACAATAATAATACACAAAGCGGGAAAACAAGCGTCTGTCAACAATGCAATTGCACATGTACCTACAAGACAAGTCGTCTTTGCAAGTGCACCGGCCACCTTCGACCCTCAACTCATCTCCAGTTGTGACGTATATTAAGTGGAGGGGATTTGTGTCATGGCTAGAACTGTCGGTTGGCTACGGTTCAGCCCAGCTCGGCTTGGTTCGTGTCGGCTTAATTCGGTTCCGCTCAGCTCGGCTCGGCTCGACTCGGTTCCGCTCAATTCAGCTCCGTTCTACTACTCGGTTAGGTTCGCGACGGCTCAGCTCATTTAGACTCGACTCGGTTCAGCTCAGTTCGAGTCGACTAGACTCGTGTCGACTCGCCATGATTCGACTGGACCAGGTCCGACGGCTCGGTTCGTCTCACTTCGGCTCGACTAGGTTCGGTTCTGCTCTACTGTCGTGTTCTGTTCTGTTGTCTCTCTTAATTGTAATTGGCTTGAAGAGTGATGGATCTAATGGTTACTGTTGGTGGCATAGGCTCCAACGTTTGCATGTATTGCTATAAATTCTGTCATCGGCGACCGTTTGTTGCCGCCTCTTAAAGCTGCAGAACTTCTAAGGAGCATGTACAAGCGTTGCTGATATGTAGGTTCCCACGTATCCAGAGTGACGTCACATAGCCCACTTATTTACGTGAATTTTTGGCGCCCTCTATGTTTAAGTTGTGTTTCTAGTTTGGGAATAGTTTTTTAAAGTCTAAGATAAACTAAGCCAGGAATGTTATTCATTCCTCACACAGATGTTCCAATTTATAAAGCATAAAGGACCGTAACATTTGTCATTTGCTGCAATCAAAAATTTAAATTATTGTGGTAGTTTTGTTGGAATCCCGATTTCCATCTGGATGCTTGAATCTTGACACACCTACGATCATCCACGAGATTGGTCTCGTCCTAGTTGATAATATTTTGCGAAGAACTGTCTATCCGTTTGTTAAAATGTTCGTCGATATTTGCTATGGGTCCACATCTGTAGGCCATTTTCTGCTCAGTTTTCTTTGTACTACTGGAGGATCGTTTAAAGTACAAGCTCTATTGTTTGGGTGTACATGGAGGTTTCTTAAGTAACTCCTGGTTAGATTTCACATTACGTTTTCAACGAGGGGAATGCCTGAGTCATCGTGTAGAGTTTTGTTATTACTGACGTACCAAGGGGCGTCGAATATCATCCTTAGTATTTTAGATTGCAGCGTTTCGATGATTTTGGTATTTGAAGGTTTAGCACAACCCCAAAGCTGAACTCCATATGTCCAAATAGGTCTAATAATACATTTGTACAAGAGAATTTTGTTGTCAGTTGTTAGTTTGGATTTTCGGCCTATTAACCAACTCATTTGGCGCAGTTTTAGGTTTTTTGTGTTTTCTTGTTTATTATGTGAGCTTTCCATGTTAATTTGCGATCCAATGTTAGTCCAAGATATTTTATCTCATTTTTCACGGGAAGTCGGATACCATTAATTGTTACTTCGGGGCATTCAACTTGGCGATTTGTAAAAGTAACATGTGCTGATTTAAGTTAGTTCACTGTTACTCGCCACCTGCCCAGCCAGTCGTTGAGGGGGTTGAGTTGGTGCTGGAGGTTATCTGAGGCCACTTGTGGATTCTCGTTTACGGAAATTAGTGCGGTATCGTCCGCAAAAGTAACTATTTTTGTGCTGACTGAAGTTGGGATATCAGCAGTAAAAAGTAGGCAGAGGAAGGGTCCCAACAAACGACCTTGCAGTACTCCTGACTTGATGGAGTAATATGCGGATGTTTCCTGATTGTATTTTGTTTAAAAATAACGATCGGACAGGTAGGATTTGAGTAAGAGATAATAGGGTGTGGGAAGAGTAAGCTTTAATTTGTATAATAGTCCGGTATGCCACACACGGTCGAATGCTTGTTGTACGTTAAGGAAAGCGGCTGTGCATAATTTCTTCTGCTCAAGACTTTTATGTATTTCATTCACTATTCTATGGCTTTGCTGAATAGTGGAGTGATGCTCTCTGAAGCCAAACTGGTGTGATGGAACGATTTCATTTAGATCAACTGCCTGTGTTAGTCTTTTCATCAGAAGTCTTTCGAAAATTTTGGACATAGTTGGAAGCAAGCTAATGGGCCGATATGGTGCTGCATCTTGTGGTGGTTTATCAGGTTTGTGGATCATTACTGTTTGGGCTAACTTCCAAGTTACTGGGTAGTATGCCAGCCTTAGCATATCATTAAAGATGGTAGTCAGCAATACTATTGCTTTTCTAGGCAGTTGTTTATGTATTAGAGGTGAGATCAAGTCAAACCAAGGAGCTTTATAGTTTTTGCCAATAGAAATTTCGTGTTTCACTTTGGCCGGGGAGAAAGACTCAATAGGTAACGTCATTGGGCAGGGACTATCCAGGAAATTCTCAATTTCTTGGTCGTTATTATTGTTATTTGCTTGAGGTGGATTAAAGACTGTTGATAGATGCTCCGCAAAGGTTGTTACCTTTTCCGTTTCACTTTTCCCACAACTACCGTCTTGTTTTCGTAATGGAGGGATGTGGGCGACTTTCCAGATGCAATGGTCCTCTTTTGATAACGCAGTAATGTAGGTTTCAAACGTAGCGTTTCTGATTACTTGCAACGCCGACTTTAGTTGCCTTGTAAGTCTGTTATATGTGTTCCTATCAATAGGGTTTCGATTTCTTTGCCATATCCCTCTGGCCCTCCTTTTTTTTGCAATAAGTTCGCGGATGTGTAAAGGTACGTGTTGTTTGTGGTAATCATATCTCGACCTGTCATTGGGGTAGATTTCCAAGCTACTTCTTGTATTACACAAGTGATGTAGTTAGTTGCAGTGTCAAGATCATCGGGATGTTTTAGGTTGAGATTAATATTAAGATGTTCATTGATATATGCTCTAAAGGCATCCCAATCCGTTTTGGATGAGATGAGCTTAGGAGTGTCAGGTAGGTAGATGACATGAGTACTAAGTGTGACAATTATAGCGGTATGATAGGATGAGAGATCCCAGTTACATGCAATATTTAGATAGTTTGGTGAAATACTTTTAAGAACGAAGAAGTCAATTAGATCCGGTAGCTTATTTGGGTCTGTTGACCAATAGGTTGCTTCTCTGGTCGAAAGATATGAACAGTTTTTGTTATTAATGGTTTTTAACAGATTTCTACCCTTTGTGGTTGTTAGTCTTGACCCCCAGTCGGTATGCTTGGCATTCCAATCACCTCCTATTATAAATTCGTTTCCCAGCTAATAGCAAATACTGCTATGCACCGTCAACTTTCTGGTCATTACTGAAATAAGTCTCAACCACAAATGATTTCTGGGTTATAGTAAAACTCATTTTTGAGCAGCTATTAAATTTTTACGATTTAATGTTTTGGCAGTGACAGTTTACAACCTAATCTTATTTACTTGTTCAGGAGTAGTGTTTTCACAAAACCATAACTATGGAGTTACGACATACGTTTTGACGGACACAGCCTGCTCTAATTTATTTTTTTCGATTGGTCTTTACATTAAAATGCAAAAAAAATCAACACGATAATATTTTATTTTGTAAATATGGCTTTCTACACTGCCTTGTCGTTAAATATTGTTTATTGTCGCCCATTGTTAGTTACATCGAAAGCGTATCACGTTTTAACGGATACTGAAAAAGGCGCCGCAATCATACGAGATGGATCTAATTTTCAAAATTTAATCAATTCTGTGCCAAGAAAGCTCCAAGAAGCTCAATCAAAATGGGGAGTCTACAAAATATCAGTCTTCCCACCGAATTAAAATATTAAAAATATTATAATTGTTATTTTTCTGATTGAGTTAAATAAGATATTATAAATAAACAGTAATTTTGTTATGTAATAATTGTTTTACTATTAAAAAAAACCATCGGGGAAGTTATTTAATTTAGTTATTTAAAATAATTTTTAAAGAAGGCAATTAATTGAATTTGTGTTTGACGAAAACTTGTCATATAAAAATATACTTACAATGCTAAATATGTGTCAAATCTGAGCCTTGTTTTAATGAAGTCCCAATATTTTTGCATTCATCTGTATACTTCACCTTCTTGTTACCTTTGATGTAAACTGTAGATATTTACCCTAATTTTTATTTTATTTGATTCAGAGTGCTGTCATCTACTGGCAAATTATTAAGTAATTGTTGAATTTGAAATATAAATTCCCGCCAAGTGCGTATCATAACCTTAATGTTTAAATTTGTAACGGTCTTTGGTGATTTGAAACAAGAACTAGATTAATTTTATTCGGGGTATGTAATTAGCACTATTTAATTTCGGTTTACCATAACAAGTTTTTAATTTTAGTATTCAACATGTCTGAAAGCATACTTTTAAAGGTTGCTAAATCTAGCTTTGACAAGCTACGCTGTGCTATGTGTCTGGGATACTTATCCTGCGCCCCCATCCGTCTGCTGCCCGACGGAAGCAACATTTGCGGCCACTGTTCTCCGAGCGACGATGTACTAACTTACAGGCAGTTGATGTTGGAAGCAGTTTTAAGTGAAGCGGAGTTCCCATGCAGGTACAAAAGCTCGGGATGCACTACATGCTTATCGTTCGCCCACGGAACTAATCACGAAGACACTTGCCGCTACCGCCCAATTTTGTGTACATCTTTAAACACGGTTGATTCCCCTATGTTTGGCAACTGTATATGGAATGGACCGCTGACCAAAATTTCTGAGCACTGCATGGAGTATCATAATAAAATTGTAAGAAACAATGCTGAATTTAGTCTTAATGTAGAGAAGTCTAGGAAGAACATTATGATGGTGGTTAACGCTGACGGAGCCTTTTTCATTACATACGAATATGACGAAGGAACATTTAATTTGTCTTACAATATAAGACATTTTTTGTCTAATGTGGAGGAAGTGGTTTCCAAAGTGCTTCTCACAAACAAATCCGATTCAGATTATTTTCTCCAACTTAAGGGCGGTAATTGTGCAGCTTTTGATACATTTAATATTGAGACTGTAAATGTTAACATAAATAAATATTTGGACAATTTAAATAACCCCGAAAAGATTAAAATTAGTTTAAGTATAATTGCAACCAAATCTACTGTTGATAATGCTTTGGAAACAACCGACCTGCTAGTAAATTACCAAACACTTGAAGCGTTAAGATGTTCAGGCTGTCAGTACTACCTTGTCCCTCCAGCTTTTTATTTGCGGCCGAATATAATTTGCTACGAGTGCTCCAAGACCGCCCCTGACTGTCCACCTTGTCGGAACCAGAGAATTCTGAACCTTATGCAGGAAGCGAACTACCCGTGCCGGTGGTTAGAATGTAATTTTGTGGCAAAAGGGGAAGCTATTCGTGAGCACGAAATTAATTGTAAGTTTCGTGTGTACCGTTGTGTTGTTTCAGGCTGTAATGAAACCTTCAAATTTGCTTCGATTGTTAACCATTTGAAAAGTCACAAGTGTCAGTATTTCAAAGAGCGATTCTCTTACACAACCAACCTGGATGATAATGTCAGTGACATTAGCGCGTTTGCTGTTATAAGGAAAGAAATAGTTCTAATTCTTTGAGTACGTCAACCCTCGACCTGTCCGAAAACGGACATTATTTGTCAGTTCAGACTTCTAGTTTTAATCCACTACAATTTCGATTAAGCGTTCAATTTGGCCATGACCACTGCAAATGTAAGTCTAAAAAGATGTCATTTAACAACATATTAACTGTTCGCTTCTCTGACCTTCCTCGCTGCTTTGAGTTTGATGATGATTTAACAGCTGTTTTGGAAATTGCTTAGTTTTATGTAGGCTTTATGGTTGTATTTAGGTTTGACTTCATTTTGTAAGTCACACTAGGTTATTGTAAGTTTAATTAATTTTTAGAATTAATTAAGAACTTGTACACCACTGCATTGATGAAATAAATATTGTTGTAAATAATTTTAATCTTATATTGAACCCAATTTACCAAAACATTCCATTCATATTTTAAATACCCAAGCCTGGGGTGTTTGTGTTTGTGTTCGATCAATAATTGTTAAACCAAACATTTATTATGCTTATGTCAATTATTATACTTGCTTAAAATAATCTATAACATTTCCTTGAAATCTGCTGCAAAAAGACTTTCGCACAACAGCATTTGAGTAAACAGAAAACAAAGTTTCAACAACATTAATCAGTTGCAGGTACAATTAGCCAGTGTAAGTAGTTCTTGGTCTGTGTTAGTACTATGTACATATTATACAGGGTGTTCCTAAATATCATGTACATACGGAAGGAGGTAATTCTTTGGCTTATTTCATGACTAAAAGTTCATATAAACATAGGTCCGCAAACGCTTCGTTACTGATCTACGGGGTGTTGAAATTGCAAGATTTTTTTAGTTTTTTCTTTATAGCTCCTGCAGTTTTTGAAATATTTAGCTTAAATTTGGAATGCAGGTTACGCTGCAGGGCTTACATCATTGGGCGTGCCAAATGGTTGTGGGAATCTACAGGGAGATACTTTTTCAGGGGTCATGCCTCTTTTCTCCCCCTGAACTTTTTTGCGGTGCGCCGCTGGTAGATTCTAAAATACAAGATGAGTTTCCTCTTTTGTTTAGAATCTTTTTGTTCTCCTGTAGTTTTTTCGTATCTGCGACGGTTTTCGAGAAAAAAAAAATAAAAAACGATTTTCTGTAATTCGCTAGACGAAATTAAAATTTTTAAAATGGTCTAGTAGGCTCTGGCTTTATTTGGATAATCTGTTTCCATTAATTTTGACAGTTTGCATTTGAAATCGTAACTTGTGTCTGCATATGTTTATACATTAAAGGTTTAAGTTGTAAACTGTAAGATGTAAAAGTGTTTTAAATACTCGCTATAATCTCATAACAATGCCAAATTTTACGAATTCTGACATGGCTAAGATGCATTTCATCTATGGCCTTGCGAATGGAAATGCAAGAGAAGCCAGACGTCTGTACATGGAGCGCTATCCAAATAGAATGATACCTAATCATCGAATATTCATAGGCTTCTTGTAGAAACTGGAACTTTTAATAAGAATACCAATGAAGCAGGTAGACCACGTATTGTTAGAACACCACAGATCGAAGAAGCTGTTCTAAATGAAATAGAAGAACATCCAGACACTAGCACCAGAAAAATCTCTGAACATTTAAATATTGGTCATCAAGTTGTTTGACGTATCTTGCGTGATTCTCTTCTATACCCTAACCACATTCAAAGGGTGCAGGCGCTTCTTCCTCGAGATTTCCCTTTAAGGATTAATTTCTGCCAGTGCAGCACATTTTTCTATTTTGGCTCCGGAGTATTTACATAAAGTGTATGAGAACAATTGGATAGGGCGGGGTGGACCTCAGTCATGGACCCCTAGGTCCCCTGACTTAAAGCGCAGGAAAATATTTAACTGGGGTATGCACAAAACAGCGAATGTAAAACCAAAATGCGTCAACTGTATGGAAGAACACCCCGCAAATTAAAGGGGTTGTGAGGTAGCTAAAGAATTTCAAGCAAAGAGAGATAAGATTACTAAAAACAAACCGGAAGTGAACAATAAAAACATAAACAACCGGGAATACCCAAAGGTAAATGACCAAAATACATTTGCGGATAAAACCAAGGAAAACAATCAGTTCGATATAGTACCAAAGGAAAATGAGACTACAAACCAACTACTATTAACCTTAATAGCTAGAATGGATCGACAAGAAAAAATGTTTGCAATATTAAATGACAGACTTATAAAATTAGAAACAGAAAAAGGCAATAAAGCTATTGCATCCACGTCAAGAAAATAAAAACAATGGATAGAAGTGATATTAGGATAGCCACTTGGAATGCGAATGGAATCTTGCAACATAAACAAGACCTTGAAGCATTTCTTGATATTCAAAAAATAGACATATGCCTCATTTCTGAGACACATCTAACCAGAGAATCATACCTCAAATTCAGAGGTTATCATTGTTTCCACACTACTCACCGTGATAACACAGCCAGGGGTGGCAGTGCGATAATAATTAAAAACAACATAACCCATCATGAAGAAACGAGCATCCAAACCATAAAAAATCAGGTCACAGTAGTAGCAATCAAAACTGGGAAGCAAAAGCTGATAGTAGCTGCAATTTACTGTCCACCTAGATACAATCAAAAAAAGGAATGCTATTTAAACGTTCTTAGACATTTGGGAGAGCGTTTTATAATAGGAGGCGATTACAATGCAAAAAATACGAGGTGGGGGTCAAGGACTACCACCACTAAAGGGAAAGAAACTGCATGAGGCAGCAACAGAGTTGGGATGCCTCTACTTTTCAACAGGAAAGCTTACATATTGGCCCACAGATCCCAACACGATACCAGACTTGCTGGACTTTTTTATAACAAAAAGGGTTTCAGAAAATTATATAAGTGTTGACGAAAGCTTCGACCTAAACTCAGATCATTCTCCGGTTATTTTAACGCTAAGTGAAACTATAATTACAAAAAAGTGCAGTCCGACGCTGGTAAACAAATACACTGACTGGGAAGGTTTTCAAGAAAGCCTATATAACTGAATCCAATTAAATGTACCTTTACGAACGATAGAGCAGCTGAACCAGGAAGCTGAAAAGTTTGTCCAAGATATACAACAGGCTGCCTGGTAAAATACACCTGAAATTAAAAAGAAAACCATTGGTAACAACTATCCGAAGGAAATCAGAGATCTAGTGGCAGAAAAAAGAAAAGCATGAAGAAAATGGCAGCAGACAAGAACACCGGAGGATAAGAACAGACTAAATAACCTTACACAAAGATCAAAGAGAGAAATACAGCAGCTTAAGAATGACTCTATCAGTAATATTTAAAAGAGCTGACAAACGACAAAATGACAGATTATTCCTTGTTGAAAGTCACAAAAAAACTGAAAAGGCCAATAGCGCATATTGCGCCAATAAGAACTGCCGGTGGTACCTGGGCCAAAAGCAATCATCAAAAAGCTGAAGCTTTTGCAACACATTTGGAGAAAACCTTTCACCCAAATGAAGCATTGGAAGATATAGATCTCCATAGGGAAGTAATGGAATCAGAAGAAATCATATTAGTAACTCCGAGAGAAGTCGCTAAAGAAATTAAGCAGAATATCAGCTCGAAAAAAGCTCCGGGCTACGATCTAATAACAGGAGCAGTACTTAAACAATTACCTTAAGAAGGGGATCGTAAAACTTGCCAACCTTATTAATGCAGCATTCAGTTTAAAACATGTCCCGGATATCTGGAAAGTGGCAGAAGTAATTATGATCCTCAAACCAGGTAAACCAGAAAATGAAGTATCTTCTTATAGGCCCATATCATTGTTGCCAATCATAGCAAAAGTATTTGAAAAACTGCTGTTGAAAAGATTAAAACCCATAGTAGATAGAAATAACATGATTCCTGTACACTAGTTTGGCTTCAGAGAGCAACATTCAACGATAGATCAGGTCCATAGAATTACGGACATCATAGAAAAAGTGTACGAGGAAAAAAAAGATCTGCTCCACACTGTTTTTAGACGTTGCCCAAGCTTTTGACAAAGTTTGGCATGAGGGACTAATACATAAATTAGAGAAATGTTTTCCAAAAGAAGTTGTAGATATATTAATATCCTATATAACTGAAAGGATGTTTATGGTAAAACAAGAAAATGAATTCTCAGTTATGAAAGAGATAAAAGCGGGAGTACCACAGGGAAGTGTATTAGGGCCAATTCTCTACCTAATATACACCTGTGATATACCAAGAACTGAAGAGACAGTATTAGCAACATTCGCGGATGATACGGCAATCCTTGCAGTTGGAGACAGCGGTGAGGAAGCAGCCAGAAAACTACAAATAGCAAGTGACTACATAAACGCATGGACTAGAAGATGGAGAATTAGAATTAATGAAGGCAAATCGGCTCATGTCGACTTCACTAATAATAAGCATGAGCACAACGTAATAACAACGTTCCACATAGCAATACGGCAAAGTACTTGGGGATGAATCTTGACGCCAAACTAAAATGGAAGGAGCATATAAAAAAGAAACGCAAGGAACTGGATATTAAATATAAGAAAATATACTGGCTTATTGGAAGAAAATCTCAATTGTCGATACACAACAAAATAGTAGTATACAAACAAATATTAAAACCCAACTGGACATATGGGATTCAACTATGGGGGATGTGCTAGCAACAGCAATATAAATATAATTCAAACATTTCAAAACAAAGTTCTAAGAAATATTGTGGATGCCCCATGGTATGTACGGAATGATAACATACATAGAGATCTGAAGATCCCGACAGTAACAGAGGAAATTAAGGCATTTGCAACACAATATGAGGAGAGACTACATGGTCACATCAACCCTGAAGTTCTACAACTTCTCGACAACACCAATCTGGAGCGAAGGCTTAAGCCTTTTGAACTTGTATAGTGTAACAGTAACGGTGAAACAGTAATAGTTCAACAAATACAGTGAAAAGCAGAGTATAGTGAGCTGTGGTAACACGTGAAATTAGTGTTAACGTTTTCGAATCTAAGTAAAGACCGATGGGACTTCTTAGCAGATAAGTAATTAGGGTGATAAAGCGAGAATTAAGGCTGGCATTTACCTGAAATAAATTTCTATTTGATGTACGTAAAGTTGCATAACTACTATAGTAAGAATAGTTTGTGTCTACGATCACGGCTGAAAACTTTGAGTACATAGATGGAATGATAAGCGGATTACTTGGGTTTAAAATACCAGGTAACTTGTTTGCGTTCGAGTTTTGTTTCGCATTTTAAATATTTCTTGGTCTTTAGAGTATTCTGAATTGCATTTATATATTTCCAATACCTAGGTAGTTAGATATTTTCTGGTCTAAGTCAATATTTAATGAGTTTTGAAATAGTGTTAATGGCCCGAAATGAGTACACCGGCAATATATATATTCATATTGAAAATTAGGTACTAATTTAATGCATATCATACTCGTATTTACTTATAAAAAACCAAAAGTGTCTCCACTGGTAAAATTATACCAATTAAAAAGTCAGTTGCGTTTTTGTTACGGCCTAACTAAAACAGTCGAGTACAGAAAAAAACGCCGATTCATTCAGAAGAACAAATCTTATCAGGATTTTTTAAATTGCTTTGCGTTTATGTATCTTGTTCAATAGTTAACTTGTCTAATATGTATCCCGTGACCACGCCGCACAGCGGGGTATTTATTATTCTAAGAATTATCAGCTATTTACGATGCACTTTGTAATGAATAGAATTTGTGTAAGTAATTTTGCAAATATTTTCAATTCTCAGTGGTTCAAACAATTTCTGTGTGTAATAATAGGTTTTTGATGCACCTCTAATTATTTTTGTCGCCCAGGAATGCTAATGGCTCATTATAATAATGACTAGCTTCATGTAAAACGGTAGATATGCGTTTGAGTAAATTATTGACTAATAAGTACCTACTTGCTGTCATCCCTTCCTTTGCCATTATATAAATAAAGAAACATTTAGAATTTTCGTTATTAGAAGGTTATCTATCGGTCGATTGCGTATCGTTATTCATCAAGTAACTTTTTATCTTTACATTAATTATAAAATATACAACGTTTTGAAATGGGCCGAAACGCAAGGTTCATTTCTAAGTGTCCACAGTTGAGTACATGGAGGTGTAGTAGAAAACAAAAAATGAAGAAAATGCGCGCTTCGAAAGAGAACGTGAACAAAAGTGATGTGTTAGATGTAGTGCCTCCAGTGAGGATGGCAGTCTCATCTGTTGATGAGTATTTGGATCAAGAGTCGTCCTCCCACAGCGATATTGAGAGAGAAAACCTTTCACCGTTTTTTTCATCTGAAATCGGAAATGATGTCGATTTGCCTGAAGATACCGACGTCGCCGAAGACGTAAACGAATATGACTTCAGTTACGAATTACCAGAATCGTTTCCAGAATTACAATATGAGATGCAAGATTCGTTAGAAGAAGAAGATCAATCGGATGACATTACAGGGCGTCGAATTGTAGACGTCGGGTATCTTTTCAAGGCGTTAAAATCATTAAAGCATGAAGGATTCGGATGTTCGTTTTTCGACATGGATGTTACTAATGAAACACGTAAAGGATTTATGTCCATATTTACCATAAAATGCGCAATGTGCAAGAAAATAGAAACCATTTCAACCGAAAATCCAGAATCTCACCGTATGAATATCAATTTATCTGCAGTCTCCGCCACTGTATCTATAGGTGCAGCATATGCGCAATTACATCAATTTTCAGCAGCGTTAGATATTCCAGCCCCATCAAGTGCTACTTATGGAGTGTATCACAATCAGATATCTGATATTTATAACCAAGCAGCTATTCAAGCAATGAGGAAAGCTGCTGAAGAAGAGAAGCAAATTGCTACAGATTTTGGAGAAGTTGATGCTGAAGGGTACGCCAATATTGCAGTGGTAGCCGACGGAGCCTGGTGTAAAAGATCGTATCGCACCAATTACAGTGCCTTATCGGGTGTGGCATGCATAATCGGTGTTCGCACAAAAAAAGTGCTGTACATGGCGGTAAAAAATAAATTTTGTATAGTTTGTGCACGCAAGGATCTCTACAAAAATAATAAGTGTCCTGAACACACGTGTTACAGAAACTGGACCGGAACTTCTACTGCAATGGAAGCTGCGATAATTGTTGAAGGATTCCAGAACTCAGTAGCTCTGTACGGTATAAAATTTGTAAAATTGATAGGAGATGGTGATAGCAGCGTTTATAGAAAATTATTAGAATGCATGCCTTACGGCCCGTCAGCAGTAATCCAAAAAATTGAATGCATAAATCATATTTTACGGAACTATATTAACAAAATTAGGGAGTGTGCAAAAAAACCAAAAACTGACATACGTTTGAAAAATGCAATTTCCGAAAATGTACTTCGATTTCGAACCGCAATTACCAAAGCTATCGAGTTTCGAAAAGGTCAAAACATTTCAACAATTGAAAAAATTAAACAATTAGAATTCGATATCTTAAATGGGCCTAATCATATTCTGGGTGACCATAGCGGATGCGCAGATAGAAACTATTTTTGTACCGGTCCTAAAGATGTAGAAATAAATATGGTACCAGATTTAAAAGAAAATGGAATTTTTGAAGATGTAATGATTGCTGTTCGTCGAGTGGCAAGTCAGTCTAATAGTTTAATTTACGACGTTACCAACAATTCTGCAGAATTGTACAATGCCCATGTTGCAAGGTTTGTTGGTGGTAAAAGAGTTAATTTTGCCCTCCGAAGATCCTATCAAAGTCGATGTGAGGCAGCAGTTGTAGCACACAATGAAGTAGGAATGCTTCACGAAGTGGTACATACCACAGCCAAATCAATACCGGGCAAGTATACTACATTGTATTGCGAAAAACAAAAAAGGAAATTGGCCGTTCGTAGGGAAAAAGGAAATTCCAAGAAAAAATCCAAAATAAAACAGTTTGCGGGCGCGGATGCAGATTACGGTCCAGATGCTGCTGAATCCATTTCAGATATGGCGGAAGGAGATATGCAGAATGCGCAGCAAATCTTCTTGCAAGAATTATCGCAAAATATAAACACCATACTAGAAGAAACTCTTGGACAGCATAGAAGTAATCGTTGGTATGAAGAACGACGTAAAAGGGTTACGGCATCGAACTTTGGGCGTATTTGCAAGTTGCGCCATACAACCTCATGTGCTAATACGGTAAAAAATATGCTGTACCAGCTGTTTTCAGGAAGTGCTGCTACACGCTATGGTAATGATAACGAACACAGGGCAGTTGAAGCGTTTCAAGAAACGATGCAAATGACGGTTAGTTCATGTGGCTTATTCGTCAGTGAAGATTATCCTTTTCTAGCTGCATCGCCCGACGGTTTAGTAAGTGATAACGCCATTATAGAAATAAAATGTCCTTATATGTTTACGCCCATGGAAGGAGTTGCAAATGAAAAAATAAAATTCTGTGAAATTCGAGAAGGGCAACTAAAGTTAAAACAGTTTGATAATTATATGTACCAAATTCAAGGACAGTTAAATATAACGAAAAAAGACTGTTGCTATTTCGTTGTTTGGACTCCCACTGGTGTATCCGTGGAGGTAATACACAGAGATATATCGTTTTGGGAAAAAAGTATGCTCCCAAAACTAAAACAGTTTTACTTATACGCATTACTTCCGGAAATAATAGATTCACGGCATGCACGAAAATTGCCTATTCGGGAAACTTATCTATAGTAGTGGTTGTGTAAATATGTATGTATATAAATAAATTGAATGTACCTATATTTTATAATTAATCTTATTGTCATAAAGAAATTGTTACAATTTCCAATACACTAATTATTTGCTTCATATGTACCTTGTGTGGGGATTCTGTAGGTTTTTTTATTATTTTATGTGCAATATTTGGAACATGATGTTATTAATTGGACTGTGAATTAATAAAAGTGAAACAACTATAAAAACGAAATTAAAACATTTTACAAACCAAGCTATTACTGACGTCATTCATCAGAGATAACCCTGTTATTCAAACTACCTACAAATTCCCAAACTTCGTGTTTGTAACAATAGGTAGGTAACAAGAAGATTAATATAATCCGCTTACCTTTCTCCTCAGAGAATACTTTTAAGTTTAGTAGTCGTTTGGTGTGTTGCCTAGTTTCTACACATTTTTGATGTTTTGCTTGAACGTTTTTAGACTTTTCTTTTGAAATAAAACCTTTCTAGGGAAAGTTGAAAAGCAGGTCAATAGATGAGTGTCTTTACAATACTTAATATTATGATGCTAAAGAAAGAAAAATTCGAAAATTTATTTACTTTGTAGTATATATCATAAAACGCCTTCTTGCATATCATAGGCTATAACACATGCAATTTTTTAAAATATCATTTTCTGGCCATTTACCATAGTGCACAAAAGATTATTGAACATGCCTATCAATAGAGATTTTCTTCAACTGCTACCGTATTTTAGTAATATCTAATATGAAATCACTTAAAATCACATCTCGATTCTGTTACTAAATGCCAGCCTTAATTTTGGAATTTTTTCGATGCATGAAGCTGTAAGGCGGTAAATTAGAAAATTTTTAAAATATTTTGTTAGATATTAAAAATATAAATGAATCGACAGCTCTTGTTGTGTTTCTAATACTAGCGGGGACCTCAAAATTAAACCTTTCTTTGTCTACACTCCGAAAAGCCAAAAGGGCTTAAGGAAAATGATGTTATAAAAAATAAACTCGGTGCAATGCGGAGGGCTCATAGTAAAGCTTGGATAACAAGGCAATTCGTTACTGATTGGATTCATGAAGTGTTTGTGTGAAAACCTATCCAGAGGAGAACAAATTACCGTTCGCAGCTCTTCTGGTAATGGACAATGCTCCTGCTCACCCTCTAGCTAGAGGAAAATTTGGCGGGTAAATACAACTTCATCCAAGTGAAGTTCTTGCCCTCTAATACCACTTCTCTACTAATCTAACCTAGGGATCAGCACAAGGGCGTATCCGGGGTGTGGGGAAAGGGGGGAAGCTGCCCCCTTTCAAGGTGGAAAAAAGTTAAAAACAAAAAATATTAACAACAAATTTCTGAAAAATTGATAATAGGTTACTTGCTGGTATGTTAACATTTTGAAAGAAACTAATTACGAAATAGAGACCTTCGTGCCATCTGTTAAGTCATAAAAACTGCAACCTATACGTGTATTATATTCGTACAGGTTGTAGTTCTTATGACCTCGCAAACTACCATTAAAAAATTAATTTTATTCTTAATATTATTCTTTTGTAATTGTGTATTATTGCATGGACCCCCTTCCCCCATGAAAGAAGTTGGATTCAAAAAGCTGTCTCCTCTCCTTCCGTTTTGAGCTGGATACGCCCTTGAATCAGCAAGTTCATGCTTCAAGAAGCACTTTTCCAAAAGTAATTTGAAGTGACCTCTGACACAAAACTAAATCTCGGGGACTTTTGGAAGAACCATTTCAATATCCTCCGCTGCTTAGGATAATAGACAAAACCTGGAGGGAAATATCTTTCAGGAAACTAAACTCTACCTGAAAGAAGTTATGTCTGAACTGAGTGGCAGCCACAGGCTTTAAAGGGGTTGATACGGAGTGGTGATAGTGGTGGATGATATTGTATCCCTGGGGAAGTTCATGGGTTTGGAGGTGGACGATGAGGATGTGAAGGAGTTGATGGGAGATCACACAAGGACGAGCTGTTCACTGAAGGGAGCAGCAAAAAGAGATGATTGAGAATCTGTCTTAATAGGAAGAGTAGGAAATGAGGAGACGGCCGTGGGCTAGAGGTTAGTGCATTAGCCTTCTGCGCTGAAGGTCCTGGGTTCAATTCCCAGTACTGGAACATCAGATTGTTGATGGCCATTCTCCCTCGCAAGGCAATGGCAAAACAGCGAGGTATTCTGCCAAGTAAATCTTCTCTGGAGTAGAAGTGTTTACACTCTCCTTGGTTCGGAGCCCACGTTAAATTGTAGGTCCTCTATGTCTGTGGCTCTAAACACGCAACACAGGCATAAGAGAGAAGATCGCTACCTCTCGTAAGAGATAAAGCACTCTAAGAAGGAAACGCAGAAGGAGAGCATTTCCACTACAGAGATTAAGAAGCTGTGTTACCATTGGGAGAAAACACAGAACATGGTGGATAAATGGTAGCTATCCTAACTAGTTACTAGTCAACAGCAGCATTAACCTGTTTAATGACCATTGTGGAGAAAATTTTAAAATTTGTCATGTTTAATAAGTAAAGAATAAATAAATTTTCATTTATTTCATGTATATTGGTTTTATAGTTATTATTTTATGCATTATTATTTAAACAATGTTCTGTGGTGTGAAACAAATTAATCCAACACACATTATTTCTTCTTCGACTTCTAATTAGGTCCTAGACCTGTTCATTTGGTATCTTTGTCGTCTGTTTTCTTGAGATATCGACTGCCAGCTGTCCCGCCAGCGTTTTGGAGGTCTGCCAGGTGTGCATTTTCCTCAACGTCCAGCTTTTTGTAACCATAAGGCCTATAAATATATGTACCTGCAACAATACGAATTGTTTAAAGTATCGATCTCACATTTTGGTATAGGTAGTATATGCAATACCATTTTCTTTATATTTACATACAAAATAATATAAATGATTTTCATTTGCAATGATATCCCTAACACACTGCTTTCGTACAAATTCTAATACAATCGGAAATGTTATTTTCCAAAATACCCATCTGTAAAGATAATCTTATTATAATTTTTGTCATTTGTAACAGAAAAATAGTTTATCTGTTATGTGTGTAAATTTCGGTACCTAAGTAAGTAAAACAAAAAATGCATTTGCTTTTGTTTAAAATGTGCATCTGGAATACTTAAGCACTAAATGTTTGTGTCTGTCTTATGACGTCATCGTAAAGGCATTCTCGTTTACAAGTGTGAGTTGAAATTTGAATTAATAAACGCTTCATTGCAATAAAAAAAAAGAGACAATACACATTTATTTGGGTAACGTATTTATCTTTAACCACGATACACTCGTGTATCGTGTCTTTAACTTATAATTCACCAAACTTCGAATTACATGCTTGATTGGTTGGTTTGTAATGGACAAAGATCCAGGTTGCAGATTTCCAAGCATATCTTTGTATTATCTAAATTTAAGGATTAGCTTTAGTTTAGTTTTGATATTGCTAAGCCACTAACACTATTTTTTGTAAGTTCAACTAATCGAGATAAAAGTCATGAAAACCATAGAATGGTAAAAAACCATTTACAAAAAATCAAGTTACCTGTTTTTAATAATGTTTTTAATGGCAGTGGTATGGTATTAAACAAAGTTTTTGATTGATATGTAGGAAGACATAAGAATACTTACGCATAATTAAGTTTGTATCATTTCTAATATTAGTTTCACAGTTGTAATATAATTTGAATTTTGCGGGTGTTACACCGTTAGCGAAAAATTCCCCTAGGGCTCTTTAGAGAGGTGCCGTGTCATACCAAAGTCAGTGCGCATGCTCTTTTACCTCTTTTGGATAATACCATTTTGTCACATGTGAGTACAAAGCGTTTTCTGGCTTATTTTACCTTTAATTAGATTAATTAGTAAAGTATACGTGCGTTCGACGCGTTACCACCAAATGTAAAATTTACAACACGCATTTCATTTAAATTAAATCAATATCGCGGTGTTTGAAATTTCGTTAAATCGGTTCGTTTTCGGTGCCTTCGCGCCATGTTGCAACAGATTTGGTAGAAATTTGGTGTTTTTTCTGCTAGTTTCTCATACCGGCGAGCCCAAAAATGTATTAATACACCTTTATTGTCGCTACTTACAAGGGTGAGCCAAAAGCAAAATGTCAGGTTGTCTTATTAGCAGCGATATTTTCCTATGGGTTGAAACCACATGTTCAACGACCCGCCGCGTGGACACACGGTTTTGTTGGGGGGTTACCTTGATGCCTGCAACTTGTTTGTTAAGATTTTACAGTAATATTGGTCTTTTTCAGCTTATAAGTTCACTAAAAACTTGAGCAATGGCTGACATTGAAGACACCCATTTTGAAACTGGAGACTCCGGTGCTTCTGCCACTTTCCCTATGCAATGTTCTGCTCTACGTAAAAATGGTTTCGTTATGCTTAAGTCTAGACCTTGTAAGATTGTTGAAATGTCCACTTCCAAAACCGGAAAGCACGGACATGCCAAAGTACATCTCGTAGGAATCGATATATTTTCGGGTATGTTGGGTATTTGTTGCTTTATGACATTAATTTTAGCTGTGCATGTATTATGTTCCAATCTTAGATATAGAAAAGGCTTTTACAAGTAAACTTCACAGTTTTACATTTAAAACATTTAACATAAATCTGTTACTAAAATAAAGGCCTTTTCGATATTATGAGAATGATTTCAAAGGTAAATTAGCAATAATACGGCATTTCAAGTAGGGTATTTGTTATACTAATTAAATTTTTGGGTTGCATGTATGGGTGGATTGATTGGAAAGTAAGTCCAAAATCATTAAAAATAGAGGCTTGTCGGTGATGACAACAATTAAGTAGAAACAAACATTTACTTAATCGATTGTTGTATTGATCCACCCACATGTGAGGTTAGATTACATGTGTTGTCTCCTTGGTTTATGATTTTCACGATTAATTAAATTATCAGTACGCACTTCATTAAACAGTATTGATATGGATCTTGCAGCCCTACAAGTCGATAAATTTTTATTAAATCTGATTTATACTGGGTGTCTCAAATTGATTACTAAATTATTGAGGTTATGTTATTTGTGATTACTTCTTAATTATGATCTTTATGATTAATTAATTCAACAGTGACAATTAATTAAACAGTAATTGGGTAATGTTACAGCTCTTGTACATGTTACTGTGGTTTATACAGGATGTCTAAAATTGAGTTGTATAATATTGCCGTTAAGTTACTTGTGAAGGCTCTAATTATGTATTGGATGTTTAATTAAATTAACCAAGCAGGTCTTGTAAAATGCCGATAAATCTAATAAATGTATGTCAATCCGATTTATGTAGGGTGTTTCGAATTGAATGGCGTACAGTTGAGGTTAGGTTACACGCCAGGACTCCTTAATTATGCTTTTCTTGTTTAATTAAATTAGCAGTACTTATGTAATGACTTATTTCACAAACATTGATAGTGTTTTAAAAAATCTAGTGCACTTTGAATTATTTATAGAAGCAAATGAATCACTGTAGTTGCTATGAAACAAAAGACAATCTGGACTAAACGTAATGTACTAATTAATACCAGTTGGCAGTTGTGTGGGTTGTAACAGCTTTTGTTTATTATTATCACTTTCATGAGTAATATTAATAAGTCATGTACAATTTTGTATTTACACATAACTTTTTGCATTTCTGTTTTATATGTGTTTATATTTATTTTATTATATTTACATTTTGGATTGGACACAAGAAATAATAATAATTTCTGTGAAAAAACACAAATTAGAATTTTTTTTGTTGGTTATGTTGCGTTATATTTTTGTTCTACTGTAGTTAGTATTTTAAGTAAATATTGTTTTATTTCCTAGTAACCACAGTGCTGTTCATTTGTTTTATAGTCCACGATCTTTACATTAAAATTGGGGTTTTGCAATGTTTTCAAAGTCTGGAATGTTTTTGTTAATTTGACTTTATTTTCAAATAAATAATGCTTTCAATTTTCTTTTTACATATACGTAAGTTATTTTATATGTAGTATTATAATTGAAACTATTTTTTTCTATCTACTAATTAATTATATCATCTAAGGCTGGATATTTTTAGTTCTTGATTTTTTCTTACAAAGAAAACCTGTATATATTTCAAAAAGTAACTCTTGACTACTTTACAATCTTTCCTGGATTTTCTTAGACAACGCAGAATTTTAAAACAGGCTTGTATTATAATAAGGACTCCTGTATGTATTATTAAACGGTGGACAACATTCCAGATTTTACTTTATTTTAATGTAGTATTTTGAACTTTAGTTCTTTCTTAAACCCTTATTGATGTGTTAGGGGAGAAAGAGATTTAAACAGTGTAAAGGAAATTTTAAAATATATCGAGTACTTCATTTAAGATACAGATTTTGAGTATGGTACTCAAAATAGTTGAAAGATCAACACAATTGTGTGGAATTTTATGTTACATTTAATTATATTGTTTATAAGGTATGAATTGAATAATTAAGTTGCTTTAAGCTGGCATCCTTTTTTTTTTGAGGGGACAACTATCTTGAAAAAAATAAATTATCAGCGTGGTTTATATATAGAAATTTGTATTAACACGTTAATTTAGTAAATTGTGAGTTTTATATGTGACATTTTGCAATTGCCTGTGTTTTACAACCTTCTTTGACCTCGAGTGAGATCAGAGAACTAATTCAAGGCCACTAGCTTGTTACTATTTGCATATTCTGTTTTTTAAGTTTCAGTGTATTCTGTCCATCCGTATAATACATAGCTTTTGTAATTTACCTTTTTTGTTTTTGTAGATTTTGTAATTTTTATGTAGAAATAGTTAATTCTGGATATGTTTTGTGAAACTCAATTTAACCCTGAAAGAACTATTGATATACGGTTAGGTGATTCATTGTCCTATTGCAGTAATCAATTGTTAAATACCTTAACAGAAACATTTATTGTTATTCTTTATATGAAAACTGTTTGGCAGATAACTGGAATTTTATTTAAAAAGTGATAACAGCACTGTAATAATAGTTGCTACTCGTGAGGTGATTTCATATTCAATAGCAGCATTAATCAGTTGTAGATAATTTATCAGTGTTCTAGAAAATAGTTTTATCATTGCGTAATTGCATTGATAAATCTTTCTTAATAATTATAGCACAAATAAGATATCAGACCAAGAGTTTATTAAAATGAGAACTCCTTTTAAATTCCATTCCAAGAATTCAATGTTTTGTTTCAAAAATTTAAGGGATGTAGTGTTCAATACATGAAGGCACTGACCTGTAGTGGTTACTATAAAAGAATTTGGCATAGAGTAGTCGATGATGACATTGAAATGGAATTTTCTAAAATTATAAATTTGATAGCCTTGAGCAATTTTTTTAGTTGCTCGACTGTTGTTTTATAGATTTAGGCTCAGTGTTTTCGTGTCCTGATATATTTATTTTCCAAATAATTTCCGTGGAAGCACCTGTGATAATAAATGTGCCAATGAAAGTGAACTTTTAAATAAATGTAGTAGGGCATTAAAGTCTGAATCTTGGAAATGAATATCCGATTATTGCACTGATCTAATAGTTTTGTAAATTGATATTCCTCAAATGCTAGTTATTAGAAAGAAAGTCTAATTGTTTTGCCGTTCTAATAGTTTTGGAAATTTATAATCCGATACATTTTTTTATAATTTATTTGCTAAATATTTTCCATAGAAACAATTGTGTTAATAAATTAGTCAATGGAAATTAATTTCCAAATTAATATAGAATATTATAATGAATGACCAATTGTTTTCACTGATCTAATACTTTTGGAAATTAATAATTTGTTAAATTTTTGTCATACATTTTTATATAATTATTTGCTAAATATTTTCCATAGAAACAATTGTGTTAATAAATTAGTCAATGGAAATTGTGAATTAATATACTTAGGATATTAGAATAAATGTCAAATTTTTAAGCTTATCAACTTATCTTATCGTATCATGCTTATCTAATAGTTTAGGGTTGGTATAGTATATAGGTTTTTATTCTCAATTGGCACACTTTACCTGGAGAGGCTTATTTCGTAACACCGGATTAAGCATGACGAGTATACTTCAACTACTTACTGGACCTAGCGCAGGGTCGTATTTAGAATTGCAAGGCCTATTAACAGAAACAAAAATAAATTTGACGATATACATTTGCACACCTTAAAGTCGATACTAATTAAGTAATTATCGCTTGTCCGCATTCTTTATATTTACAGAGAGAATACCTACTTTACAATAATTAAGAGATCTTTAAATGCAAATTAGTTGATATTACAGTACAAACAGCTTATTATATATTATTATATTTGACTTTAAATCAAATACCAAATGTGGTCGTTTTTATATTGTTATTAATTTTATAATTTATTAATTATTGTATTATAAATCGTAATGCTACTGAATAAAGTAAATAGTGGTGCATATTTGAATACTATTTTGTTCCATATGATCATATTAAGTAATATAAATTTAGCGGGCGCCCTGAGTCGACGAATTTTTTCCCTTTTTCTGAAACAAGAAGCTGGAAACACCCCTTAATACGTGGAATGTTCACTTCGAGCGGTACAGCATGCAGATAATCAGTTAACAATTCTTAACAATACAAATCTTTTTACCGGGAGTTAAGCCTTGCCAGGTAAAGTGTGCCAATTGAGAATAAAAACACTATAAATCTTTGACATAATATCGATATACAGTTGTTTTCACATCCTGAGAATTTTTGACAATTAAGTAGGGGTAATTTTAATACATTATTACTACAATGTTCAGTGACGGACATCATGCAAATTTAATTTAGTGTCCTGGCATCTGTCAATTAATGTACATGATTTTTACAATTATTTTGCAGACCTTTAAGATTCGTAGATACAGAATATAAAGGGGATGGCATTTGAAAATTTCGTCAATCGTATGATTTGTTGTTTACATAACCTGTTGCTTGACAAGCGACTAACATTAATTTAGATTTCTGTGATGTAAGCCGGTGAAATTGTCATACCATATGTACAAAAAAATTTTAGATAAAGGGTGGCTTTGTACTTCAATACGTCGGTCTTTGATGATTTTATGACAATTAAATGTCAGTTTTAATCAGATTAAATTTAATAATGGTGTTTACAGAAATACCTAAGCGATTCATCGTTGAATCTTATTTTTGCAATGGAAATCTTGAAAATGGGGAATGGATTTACAGTACCCGCCCTTGTATGG